>JAPMOQ010004648.1:5542-33448 GCA_026543055.1 Argiope trifasciata | reverse complement strand
AATTTATTCTTTGTAGTTTCTTTATAAAATTCAATAGTTTTGGTATGAATAAAGAAACACAGTGAATTGTATTAGAATTTTTAGTATTTTTAAGCCTATCGTTTTTATATTTTCCTATTTAGATAATTACATGTTCAGAAAAAACACGATTTTTTTAGTCAATTGGCTATCATTTGATTCAAGAAAGCGTGCTATTCATATTTATAGTGTTTCTTTAACCTTCTGTAATCTTGCCTAAAATTGATTTTGAATTTGAATCCGAAGTGAAAATTATCCCATATTGAAGTCTTATTTGCTTTATAGAATATTTATTTATAATTTAAGCAATAATCCAAAAGATAATTTTTTTCTGTTAAAATTCTTCTAATTTATCATGAAAAACAGTTTTTAATTTAGTTTACAAAATGATTTAAATTTGTAAACAATAATATTTTCATTTGTTTCATTAAATTAATGTCCTTCTGAAAACGTTTTGAGAAGTACATTTTATTCGGTAATTATAAATTAGAATTAAGTCTTTTTAATCAAAATTTATTATTAATAGAAGCATAAAAACTTAATAAATAATTGTAACGATTCCATCAAATGATTTTGAAATGTAGTGAAACGTTTCAGAAAAAAATTAAATTAAAAAAATTTAAATAATAAAATTAAATTTATCAAAATAATTAAGAATTGCATCAGTAATTTCACGATACATATTCAATTTCTTTTATTTCAAAAGTTAGATTGAAATTTACACTTTTTAATAAATGTTTATAAATAAAAATATGGACTCAAAATTTAGAAAATTATACCGTCGATTTTGAACAAGGAAAACATAATTATTTCCGATTATAAATATTTATATTATTTGCAAGCACATAATTTTATACAATGTGTTTCATTTACAATATACATAATAAGAAAATATCAATTCCCAAACTCAAAAAATCCATTTATGTAAATAACATGGATCATTAAATATCCAAAACAACAATTGAATCAAGAAAAATGGATTTTAATAATCGAGAAACATTTATGGCGAGTTGGATTATACCAGGATTGAACTCGTTATGTTTGGGTTCACAGCCGAGTGACATGACATATCTACAAGACAAAAGTAATCACCAATGTCCAGGGGCTGTTACTGGCTTATTAAGTTTTCAAAAAAAATACTCCCCCATTCGTGAGTCTTTGAAAAGAAGAACAATATTATCTCGCGAAGCATCATGGAGGAACATGTTTTGGTGTTGCGTCAAGTCAGTCTTCCGGTTGCTGCGAGTAGATGGCGTCACGATAGCTACATGGATGTTGCTAGACAAGGTCACCAATGCGGTGGATTGAATTGAGTGAGAATCGAACTTGCGACATTACGGTTCTCAGTCTCGTAACCTAGCTGCTAGACAAAAGTGATCATTAATGCCCTGTAGTTGTTACTAGCTTATCAAAGTACCACCACACTTTATTTGTTTTGCTTCAAAAAAGATTTGGAAAGTAATTCAAACTATCATTTGCTCTTGCAAGATTATATATCATCAAATGCACGTCAGTAAACATATAAGTTCAATGATATATTATTTCATACTTTAACTTATCTAGGTGAAACATTTTTTGATTTTGTGAATAAAAATATAAAATGTAAACTCTGTGTTTGTAAAACACATACCAGCTTCCATTCGACGCTTTGTTTTTTGGGGCGTTCTTAAATTTTCTTTTTCATAAATATATATTTTTAAAATATAACCAAAAAAATAGAGATATTTTTTTCAGTAGCATTGTTTCCTTCAAAGAAAAAAATTCTTGTAAATGCACTATGAAGTGATGAAAATGTTCATACATAACTAAAATTAGAATACAAATATTCTTGTGATTTTGGAGTTATGTATTAAAATCCGAAAACCATATTATGTTAAAAAGGTGTTTTTGAATCACGCATTTTATCTTATTATTCATGGAAGAAAATTAAGGCTAATTAACTTTATATAACTGCTATGAATTTCATAAAAAATACATTTAAATGCAGTTTTTATTTATGGTTAATTTACTATTAAAAGTAATATTAATCTTGAGTTTTCATGATCTTTAAGTATAATTGAACCAAATTAAATTAATTGAAAGGATAAATTTTCTCATTTTTATATTTTGATTCTCCTCAGTAAATCTTGATATAAATTGTTGAGTGGGAAATAATTTTGAAAATTTCGTAATAAATAAGAGGAAATAAGACTTTTTAGTATTTAAAACTATTTTATTCTTATTCAATTTATGTGTTATATTTCACTATGTAGAAAAATGTCCAACGCTATTGATTTTACTGTATATCAAAAATTTATAATTTTAACTATGTTTTAAAACTATTGTTATTAATCTATTAGTTCGCAACATGATTAATTTGTGAGCCGTTTGGTTAATTAGAATAGTTTATGAATATGATGCGAATTTCTTTCAGAAAAATTATACATGTATTAATTCAATGTTTTTCAAACAATTCCAAACCATTTTTATGACGTATATCTGCAAAAATTACAACTTTCCTTTCATTTTAGATGTAGTTATTATTACTATCTAAAAATCTAAATTCTTATTCTGAACTAATGTCTTATTTCTCTGCTTGATATTATTATTTCGGCCTTCGTATTGATTCAATATGTCTATTGATTAACCATAATATATAAAAATATATTTGTATATTACGGCACTCAAGCTTTTTTATTTTATAACCCACGTCATCATTCAATATTCAATTTACTGTACTTTAACGAAAGACTAAAACTGCTGTAACGCTCTATAGATTCTCTGATTCTGGAGCAAATGATTAATTTGATTTTTTTTATAAAATTATGCAAGAATTTAAAAGAAGAATGTCAAATATTCCTCCACCTTTTGAAGGAATAACTTTTAATTTAACACCTAAATTTTGACAGCTAAATTTTGATCATTGTAGTTAAGAAATAAAAATAACTCCTCGGGAAATTACTATTTTCTTTTCTGCCGTCTACTTCAGAAAAAGAAATCTCCCTCTAATCCTCAAATCAGATGATCTTGGGTAAAAAAAAGATTTGAAAATATTGGAACGAGCAAATTATTATATTTTTTCTTATTTTTTTTTCCTTATGAAGATTGTAGTATTTAATTTATATTCCTTGAAATGGTTTCCAAGGGCAAATCAAATACCGTAAATGATTTTTATGGTAAAACCAGGTTAAATCTCATTAAAAATCGCTTATTTCAAAGTTTTTATGTAATAAGACATTATTCTTTGATTGTATTTATAATACATTAACTAGAAAATAAAATTTAAAAAAAATTAAATTTGCTGTAATATTATTCAGCCTTATGCATACTTTAGTTTGTAACTATATTTTTCTTCGTGAAATGCTATTTTTCAGAGAGAAAATTTGAAACATAATTTGTTTAATATTTGTATCTTATAATTTTTTCATATTTATATAATATATGTACTATAATTTATTTAACTATATTAACTTGTAAAATTGTATACAAAATCCAATATTTGTATTCTAAATTTGATAATTTTAAAAAATCCTGTTTGCTTTTGTTTTTTGTTATATATGTTTTATTAACTCTAACTCTGTATTAAAATTAAATTTATTCAATAAGTCAAAACCTGACTCTGGATTTGGTCTCAGATTAGAATGATTTTGATGATATATTATCATATCAGACTTGAATGCATGCTTAAGCATCATTTTTGAAACAGACTAGAAGTTGAATATTGTGAATGATGTATATTCATTTCCTTGCAGATGTATTAAATTAACTCATATATAAAAAAATCAATAATAAAATTCAAGGAATTGCTAATTACAAAAATTGTATAAACACTTTGTGCCAAAACTACAATATCCGAAATTATAGCAAAAACCACAAAAATATTCCTGGAAAACAAAGAAATCGGTGCCATCAGTAAAAATATTTACATTAATTAGTTTACTTTTAAAGTTTAAATAACTGAAAGCGTACGCATTTTTTATGTCATAGTCTTATTAAAATATACCTGAAATGGAATCACTGACATGAAAGGAATTCCAGTGATTTATTTTATTCAACAATTGTGAAAACATCAAGAACTAAAGAAAATCTTTTTCTAAAATCAAAAGCAAAATACTTAAAGATAATCTCGGGAAAAGTTGGCAGAAGTCGATAAAGTAAGATTTAAATGCACACGTTTCAAACAAGAATGAAAGAAACATATTTTTTGGTTTCATAAAATATATGTGCAGGATAACCTAAGCAATTATTCTTTCCTTTAAAGAAGATTTGTACTTATAAATTTGGGAGGATAAACAGTCGAACATAAAGGAGAAAAAATTTATAGGTCTCATATAGTTTGAAAGTGATGCAGGATTTTTATCACTTTCCTGCTGACGTATTGTGAAAGGAATAAATAAAAAAGAATATACTGAGTATAAAAATAAATAGAAAATCTTTGACAAGGTTAGAAATATTGTATGTAGTTCAGAAAAATCATGGGAACTACGCATTTGGTTCAAAACTTCAGCATTTAAGAGAAGAAGTGAAGTCTAAAGGTAAGTACTATGAGGTAATAATGAAATTCGTATTTCTAACAAATTATATCTAGATATTTTGATGCAATGAGTCGGTATATATAGATGAAATTTACAGTGTATAATATTTGAAAAAATGAATATACAGAACATGTATCAAGTATCCATTATTGCAATGTGAGCATTACATATATACCGATGAATACAGTTGTAATATTAACAAGAAACACTTATCACAAATAATTCAAGAATAAAGTAGACAGCCACAGCATAAAAATATATATAAAAATCATCTTAGTCATGTATAAGCAACATATAATGTTTGCATAAAAACAAAACGAAATACAAATGAATATATTTGAGTGCCTTGATGTGGAATTACAAAACAGCATTTTGTAGAGTTAAAATCAAAGCAATCAGGGTCCATCATCCTCATACTGCATTTTAACTAGGATACTAAATTTTTATTATCAATTATAAACAGCTTAAATTTGATATCTGTCTATTACATTTTAAGTGGGTGGAAATTAGTTAATACATGGTTTCAAAAGACATTTTGTGTGAAAACTAAAAAACATAAAAAAATTATCTTAGTCATGTATAATCAGCAATATATAATGTCTGCATAGAAAACACAAAATACAAATGAATATTTGAGTAACTTGATGTGGAATTACAAAACAACATTTTGTAGAGTTAATTTCGAAGCAAGCAGGATTCGCCATTCTTATACCTCAATTTAATTAGGATACTAAATTTGGATTATCAGCTTTAAACTACTTTACATTTGATATTTGACCATTACATTTTGAGTGGGTGGAAATTAATTGAAAATTATTTAACCAATGACTCCAAAAGACATTTTATGCCAAAACTGAAAACATAAGTATCTTAGTAATGTATAATTAGCAATATGTAATCTCTGCATAGAAAAACACAAAATAAAATGAATATTTGAGTGATTTGATGTGGAACTACAAAACAGCATTTTGTAGAGTTAAAATCAAAGAAAATCAGGATTCGTCATTCTCATACTTCAGTTTAACCAGGGTACTAAAATTGGATTATCAATTTTAAACAGTTTAAATTTGATATTTATTAATTACATTTTAAGTGGGTGTAAATTAATTGGAAATCAGTTAATTAATGACTCCAAAAGAAATTTTATGCCAAAAGTAAAAACATAACGGAAAAAAAATCTTTGGTCATCGTAATAAAGGATGACCAGGATGATGCCTCTTATTTGCTCAACAAATAAGAGTTGACTATGGAGAAGATGAAATAATTGATAATATTGAAAATTATTCCTAAATTAATTGACTACAGTTTTTGGTTTCCAGTAAAGGATTCTTAAGTACTGATAAATAATAATAAAGAAACTAAGTTTCAGTGTTTCATAATAGATAAAAGGATTTGAGGTTTGGCAGCCACTGCATTTTTGATGTATATGACTAGTGTCAAAGACAAATAAGGAAATTAAAATAACTTTGTTATAATAGAAATAAATTACAATGGTAGCTACGCTATGAAAAACTTTCATAAATTAATTGACTACAGTTAATGGTTTCCATTAAACGATTCTTAAGCAATGAGAAATAACAATAAAGAAATTCTTCCAATGTTTCATATTACCTAAAAGGATCTGAAATATGGCAGCCTCTCTATTTTCGATGTATATTAACTGTTTCAAAGATATATAAGGAAAATTAAAGTAATTTTGTTATAATACAAAATGAATTACAATCGTAACTACGCAGTATCGTAAAATTACTGTAGAAGTTTGAAAATTTAAAACAATTAAATTCTTACGACATTTTTAAAATTTTACATATGATATTTTTAATCATTCTTTATCAGTTTTCGTATCAATAGATATACTGAAACTAGAAATCGGAAACACAAATACTAATGAAAAGCATGAATTCCATTACATATCGGACAATGGATAATAGTTGAATTCATAATAGTAAATAATTGACGAGGAATCCCCAAAAAACTCTACTTCGTTCGTAAAAAAAATTAACAAAACATCTTTACGAATGAAATAATTTCATTCTGTAATTTTTCTGCAGAAAATTCGAAAAATATGCATTTTTCTTGAATGAAGTAGATGCTGCTTGATTTAATTCAGTAAAAAAGTCGTCTGCCATAAAGGTATGAAATATTCATTTTTTCCAACGATTGTGACTTTATACAATGATTTAGAAATGATGCAATTAATATTCAGTAAAAACTAAAGTTTAGAAGATTTTATTAAAGCAAACCCTTTTGAGCATGAAAAAAGGCTTATGGAAATTAAAGATAATTCTCCTTCACATGAAACCACTATTTATATTGCATTATTTTGAATTCTGGACTCGCTTTTCTTAAAGAAAAGAACTCATATTATTATGGTAATTATTTATCCAACCCTCTAAGAGTCTTTTGTTTTTTTCTAGAAATTGAACTTGTTTTAAAAATGAATTTCCTCAGTTAGAGTGTAAAATATAAGTTCTTTTTATGACATACCATAAGAAGATGTTTTGTTTAGGATGTAAATATACAGATATACCGGAATATGTACAATGCTATATATACATACATTTGTTATACATAGATAAATGCGTATATATATATTGTTTAGTTAATATAATGCTCCATTTCTAATATGCTCTAAAAAAACAATAATCAAAATGATTTCAAATTTGAAATGAATATACTGGAAATAGAGAAATATGACGTAAGAAAATTAAGTTCGTGTAAGTTTCCTAATAAATGTGGAATAAATCATTAGGTACATTTTGAATCGAAATGTGATCGCTTTGGTATGAATCGCACATTAAATCTTCTGCATTGTTTTACGGGCATGGTTATTTCGGTGTCTTTAATGAAAAAAATGATTTCCCACTCACTCCCACCCAGTTGTCGCACTGTTAGTGTAAGAGCTCATTCACCAAAGAAAGATTGTGCCACATTGGAAGGAAACATTGATTTTTAACTACCATCAAGCCAAAAAACGCATGAAAAGCACATAATGATTTAGTTTTTAACTATCCTCGATGACATATGGCAAATGGGGGGTACCCATATTACTGACTCAGCAACCTGCCCCAACGTACTCGAAAATAAATATAGAATGACAGGACCTCCGCAACAACAACACTAGCGGGAACTGTGGTTCAATCTTAAGAGCCATCTTCGACCACGGTACAACTATCCTCGTAGGAAGTACGCCCGACGTCGATGGCAGGAGCCAGATGCCCCACAGGGTTGGAGAGATCCAACCACTATGCCGGAAGTATCTCATCCTCAATTACATGGTGCCTCCTCAGAGGGTCCAAAGGGAGGAATAATTATACTTGAGTTTAAATCCATGCACTGATTCCGGTTTTAACTGTTCTGAACTTGAAACTGCATAAAAGGAAGAAATGAAAACACCTATTGAATGTTTAAGATTTGCACAAGATATTATATGTTGTCTATCATTTTTTAATACAAGTTGAACCGATAAACAGCATTATTCACAATAGACTGAAGTGTATCAGATTTTGAATTGTTATTATGTTGAGTGATCCATGTCTTCAATTCAGTTATATTTGCAATTGGGGCATTGAACACAAGCTATTTTAGATAATCCCTCAGCCAAAAGTCGGATTATCTTGATGCCTAGGCCGGATTAAGTTCCGATTATCTCGATGTTCTTGATACTAGAGCATTGAGTTAATCGGAACTTAAGTTCCGATTATCTTGATACCTAGGCTGTTAGAAAATGTGGATGATGTTTCTATCATTGCGTCTTGAGGAGTTTATGTAGGAAAACGTTTCAAAATCTTGCAAGGAAATGTTTCTATCCATATGTGCTGGCTATCGAAGTGTTGGAACTTTTGAATGTACGCAAAAGATTCTCATAGCGTTTGCGACTGTCAGTATTAGTAAAGGGACCCACAGGACCCACCTTCTCATAAATAAATGGTTTTTAAATAAACGGTATTGTCAATATGCATCGCATTGTTGTTTTTGTAAAATGAAGTGGTATTGGTGCATATGCGAGGACATTTTCCGTTGGTAATATCTTGCAGTTCCATATATTGATAAAGCTTTGGAAATATAAATAGATTTCATCTGTTCAAAAATGTTTTGTGACTATTCATAGTTACAATCATGCAAACAAGAAATTCAAGAGCAAAAGTTTTATAAGCAACTCAGCAGGAACCACCCCAGAACATGAATAATCCTGCATAGTTAGCAATGCTGAATATTGCATTATGAACTCATAGGCATGTCTAAAATTCGAGCACTTGCTCGTATAATGCACATTCACACACCACTACTCGTACCTTCCTGTAATGTATGGTCAATTATTTTATTGATGTTGAAACAATTGATTTCTTTCTTCTACCAGATTTCACTTTAAAAGAACCAGCTTTTCGCATTTTTAAAACATTTTTTCCATATTCTTGGAAAATGTAGGATCCCAGTATTTCATTCATTCTCTTTAATGACTAGAAATTCTTTAAAGCTACAAACTTACAGTCGGCGTTCTAATAAAAGAGCTCCAATTCTTCATTGAATTACTCATGGCAAGCTGAGGGTTACGTGATTGAGAACAACTTCATGTAACCCACGTTTTTATACCAAATGCAATCAAAGTGTTGTGCGCATCTCTTTTAATCTATGTAATATTCTGCTTTCAGCACTTTTTATTCATATACTTTGTAACTTTTTTTATACCATACGCTTACCCTATTCTTCAAGTATATTCATTTCATATTTCTAGTCATTCTTCTCAGTAGATCTTTTTTTTGCAGCATTTGGAAAGCATGACATTCTAAAATGGAATTCAATCATAGTTTTTGTTACGAAATATATTATCCGGATATTGCCATTTTAAATTTTATTTCTGGCAACAAAAATCATTATTAATAGATAAAAATAACATTAAAAAAACTGAAATAACTTCTTCTGGAAATTTGTGTAACTGTCACCTTATTATGTGATTTATAAGAATTTACATTGAAATTATTTCAGGCTGCAAGACTGAAAGCGAGCTTATTTTCAAATTTGAAATAATACGAATTGTATAGTTTTTTAATTGTATAAACACCATATACTCTATAATTAATTGAATTTGAATGTTTCTAATACGATTGATATTTTATGTCTTTTATACCGATACATCAATTTCACAATCTCTGCATAACCCGCAGGTGTTTCATTGGGGTCTTCGTCTCTGCTGTCAAAGTGGAACTTCACTTGAGACGCCATCCGTCATTTTCTGTTACCCCATTCATCTTTCCTTGCTTCCTTTCTTGTCAAGACACTCATTTCCGAAAGTACACACACACAAAAAAAGCATCCGCCATTGTTCACTTCCAGGGCACTCTCTGTCTTTCACAACATGGTGTCTAAGGAATCTTTTTTTTAGATTAATGTCTGGAAGAATTAATTTTTCTTTCATCTTTGAACGAATATTTCTCATCTTAGACTTAAAAAAGAAAGCGTTACACGGAAATTTGCGAGCGTTATTTTCTATTATAAATAAAATAACGGACTAAGATGCTATAAAATTTAATTTATTATGGAAGAAGTTTTCATGTTAAATAGTTTTAGGCATTTCTCCAAATATATTTTAATAAGGATATACCAATGGCCACCACATTTACAGTAACACTTTTTTTTGCAGTTATCTAAATAAAAGAAACGCAGCCAATCTGTAACATGTGTGCCGGTAAAATTATACATGACAATATGAAATAGATTTGATAATGCATGTAAATGCTATTTTATTGTGTACGTAAATATGAAATACACGATTACAATGTATCATAACATTCAATAAACAAATTGCAAATATCTAGATTTCTGAATTTCCAAATTATCAATTAGACTGTGCATTTATACGGATTTGTGCATCTCTATGGGTTTAGGCTCACATGAACAAGACAAGTAATAAATGAAATCCAGATTCAAATCTCAAATAAAAAGTCAAAACTTTAAATGAAAGATGGACTCTCAATGAAATAACAATGAATAATAAAATTTTCTATAAATATTTGAATAATATTTTGCAAAAATAGTTACTAACATTAAAAGATATTAGCATAAAAATTACGAGCTTTTAATACTCTAAATTAAAAAAATAATTTGTACATGAAATGTGTGAATAAAAAATTACTATATACAAATGATATAATTAATAATATACTTTTATTTGGTAAAAACGCAATTATTTTAATATCAATCTAAATAATCCCTCTCTCTCAATGTATATATATATATATATATATATATATATATATATAACAAAGGCTCATTTATTCTTGAAACAAAAGGCTTTATTCATATGTTTAAAAACAAAACAATTACATTTTTGAGTAAATAACTTAAAATTAAATCCATTCTGGTAAATCTAATGCTTTTGCAATGCAACTGATTTTAAAAAAAAATAATATGTAATCATAGTGCTAAATATCTATGAACTTCAAATTTTGAATTTTAAAAGAGAGCTTTCATTTTACACTTTAAAACAAACACCAGGAGATAAATATTACAAAACTAAATCAATCGAATTCTACAACTGCATATTTTACTTAAAAATTCAATTTTTTGTGTTATCTTCTAGAGTTATATCTGATTATTTCTCTTATATAGCCCTTTCAGAATCAGAACATTTTTTACACTATCTTTTAATACTTTTAATATACATATTTATTTTTAGTTTCAAGTTGATCTCAATATGCTTCATGCTATTAATATTTTAACAATTTAATTTGAATGAAAGCAATGTTTAAAGAAGCACATTTATTGTCGAATAAGAAAAAATAGAATTTTCACAAACATATTTTTGCTATTTAATACGTTTTAAACTCTTATTTTAGTATTATAAATATTATATAATCTTGAAATACATGTATTTCACAAATTCCCTAACAGATGATATCTTTAATTTAAAAAGAAATCAAATAAAAATGATCATCCAATTATTAAAGAAATTCTGAATATTTTAAAATATTATTCTGGTATAGAAAACACATTCACACAGAAAAAATTTCAAACTTTAGCGATTTAGAAGATACGTTAAAATTCAATTAAAAGTACGAAAGAAGAATTGATTCTACATTTAGAAGTAAAAAACAACTATATTCAAATAAAGTTATTTGAAGTTTGTGGCCAGATCTACTTTTTCATTCCGAATTCAAAATATATTAATTATTATAACAGCATTTTTTAAATACATTTGCACGCTCATTTTGATTAAGAAACCTATTTAAGTTCTAGAGTTCTCATTTTCAACTTAGGAAAGATAAAATAGAGTACAAAATCGCATACTCTGTTTAAAATTACTTGGTTGCAGGTATTAAAGTTCATTCCCAAAAATTAGTAAACTCTAACCATAATTTGAAATTCTTTTTTCAAAAAAATGTTAGCATGAGCTTAATAGTATTGAAAATTTCTTTAATTTCTTTTTTTCTTTCAATCCAAGAAAACATCTATTAGAAACTAGCAACATCTTCAACGAACAGCTCTTTTACCTTTTCCTCATTCTGAGAGATACTTTCTCCTGAAAAAAAAAGAAAGGAATTTGGTGAAAGAAAAGAGAAAGGAATAAAGGCAGCGAAACAAAAGCAGATTCGAGAAGCTTTGACATCTCAGGAAAGTCCATTTTTGATCCAGAGGTAAAGTTAAAGGCAGGAAAGTAGGAGAATAAAGTGAGCTTTGTAAAAATCTCTCCAATCCCTCATGACAAATGGAGTGTGGTTTTTCTTTTATTTTTCAAAGTAAGCTAAAAACGTTTCATTTCTTTTTCTTACTTCATATTTGAGGCCACTTTAAAAGCATTTTTTCCAAATCTTTTATTGAGTTTATCTACTATTTAAAATAAATCACAAAAAACTATTGTTTCATATTTTATATTTATTTTTTTATTTAAAGATACACATTTAGATAGAAATTTTATGAAAAAATAAAATGTTTCAAATCTATATTAAAAGCTGTCTGTACTTTTCTGAAGTCTTTTTATAAATAAAACATTACAAATCTACTTGGCAAGTTTTTGATAATCAACAAATTCTCTATACGTTCCTGATTAAAAGTACATGTTATGACATGCCTAAACGCAATCAAAATTATTTACAGAATTATGTGTTATATATTCAGAGAACTAAAATATTGTTACGCCAAATTCAAACGCAAACTGGTATTATTCAATTTATAAATAACAATTTAAGGGCATGGGTTTTTCTTTTTCTTTTTCAACTTCCATCTGGCCACAGATTATAAAAGAAGAAAACAAAATGAGTCATTTTCCAAAACTTATATAACAACAGATTTACTTTTCGTCATAATCGCCATAGAATTGTCATATCGATGTGCAAGGTTTTCTATTCGTTTCTTCGAAGAACATCGCTTGCCAGTTATATGAGTTGTTTCTTAATATTCTTTTGAAACTTTTTATTAGTTTGGTAGGTCTAGTTTTCTTGTATATTATGCATTTCATGAAATGGATGAAAATTATTAGACTTTATACCTCTTTAACACTGATGTTCAGTGATATAAGATGGATCCAAACGTTCCTCAGAATCTTCCCAGTCGTTTTTTAGATTTGATCTCTTACCCAGGTCTACGTTTCATGGAAGAAAGGAATATCACTCGGTTCTAAGTCTGATTAACTTTTAGCAAGATTTTAGAAACACAAATTTTGTTCAACGATATCTTCAAGTGATTCAGAAGAAACGCACGATGTTGGAATCGCAGAAAAATATTTTGACTGATCAACATTCAAAAATTGAAACTTTGGAAGGTGATTGTTTATGCATCTATTCCCCGTATTCTTTCAGTAAAGGGAAATTCAAAGAGCCTGCCAACAAAATAAGAACTTAAAAGGAGACTTAAGGATCATTACACATTCCTGGTGGCTGTATTCTACAGTGAAAGAATCAGATACATATTTCACTGACATCCCCATCTGGTAAACTATAACAGCATTGGCAGGAACTAACGATTAATCTTATGAGCCATTATAAGCCAAGGTTCAAGTCCTTCCTTGAGAAGTACGTTCCATCACCTTTAGGAGACAGTTGACCACACACCATTTCTGCATCTACCAAGGTGACGATATCCCCTGTCATACTGGAATGGCGCTTTCCCATGTCTGAATTCCCTCATTGAGATGATATATAGTGATGATATAGATATGAAAAAAAATTGCTCAGTTTCCCCCCTTCAGTAAATTTTAGTATAAAGTATGCTTTTAATATGTGTACTTATATTTCATATTTAACTTTAAAGCTAAGCAACAATGAAAAAAAAATTAAGAACAGTTTTTTCAATAGTGCTATTTTATCCTGTAGTTTAATTGTTTCGATAATGCTATTTTATCCTGTAGTATAATTAATTGAATAATGCTATAACTATTTTATCCCGTAGTATTATAATTGTTATAATAAAGTATAATTGATTGAATAATACCATTTTATTTCTTAGTATATTTGTTTGAATAATGCCATTTTATCCCTTAGTATAATTGTTTGAATAATGTCATTTTATCCCTTAGTATAATTCTTTGAATAATGCCATTTTATCCCTTAGTATAATTGTTTGAATAATGTCATTTTATCCCTTAGTACAGTGATTCTCAACCTGTGGGGCGCGCCCCCCTAGGGGGGCGCGAGCACACTAATGGGGGGGCGCGAGCATATCCAAGAGAAAATGTTATTTAAAAAAATTGATTAAGTTACTGAAAGGAAAGAACACACATACATACAAAACAAAATACATTTCCATATATTTAATAATTAACTTATTAAATCACAACAACTTACTAAATTAATAACAAATTTAATAATTATTAGTGACTTCCTTGGGCCTGTCTTGTAGAGCAAAGTTTTTTGAATTAGGGTTTAATATTAGAAAGAGACAAGCTCAGTTCCTTTTCTATATTTAGCTGATATCTATATTTTGTCTTCAAAGAAGCCACAGCAGAAAATCCAGTTTCACAAAGGTAAGATGTTGAAAATGGTAGTACACCTATCCCCCGATTTACACGGCACTCGGTTTACACAATTTCACTTTTACACGGTTTTTAAATTTGCACCGACCCGGAACGCACCACCGGATTTGCACCATACCAATCAGGAATAAAAGATTGAGAGTCTACGAAAGTGATAACAGTAACTAAATTTCTGATTAAATTTTTTAATTTATATTTCTCGTTTCTATATGTAAAATGAATTACATAAATATACCTTATATTTTTGTTATTTTATAAATAGACAGTTATTTTTATGTTTTTAAGATATATTTAGTTTTATTTTACGTTGAAATAAATGACTGAATTATGCACATTTTAGTTTGTTTTCGATTTACACGGTTTTACGTATAAGAATCAACGATTTCGATTTACACGGTTTTCTAAGGAACCTATCTTCAGTGTAAATCGGGGGATAGGTGTAATATGCGAAATGCCCTTGTTTTTAGTGAAGAAAACTCATCATCCACTCCTGCCAAAAATTCAAAGAGTGATTTGTTACTGAATTGTCTTTTGGTTTCACCACTTGCCGTGAAGTCTATGAAGGTTTCTTCCTCTTCAATTGCGAGTCCTTCAGAAGTATTTTCTAATGGATCCCTCCCCACTTGTAACTTGATATTAATTCATCGTCAGCAAGAAAGTACTTTTTAAAATTCTTTGCTAGCATTTGTAAATGATTTTCAATGGTTACAAAAACAATTTTTACATGTTGTGCCTTGTAATGCCAAGACCTTGTAAGTTTTAATACAATCATCCGAATTTGCAAACATTGTTAAGTTTTCTTGCTTTAAATTTCTGCTCCACAATTCCAATTTTCTACAAAGAGCATCAACTTTATCACTTGTATCCAATATATGTGTATTTGCCCCTTGCAGGTGAAGATTCAAGTTATTGAATTTCTCGAATATGTCGACCATGTAGCTCGATTTCATCACAAATAAACTATCGTGAAAATTCTCAGTTTCCGGCCTGTTTTCCTCTTCTAGGAAAACTATGATTTCTTCTCTTAATTCAAAAACACGTTGCAAAAATTTCCTTCGTGATAACATCTTGCCTCGCAATAAAATAGTAACGCTGAATGTACTGCACCCATGTCTTTACAAAGTGCGGAAAAGATTCTTGATTTCAGGGGTCTCATTTTTATATAATTTACTACGGTTACAACCGTAGTTAACACAATATTCAAACCAGGACTCATTTCTTTGGAAGCCAAAGCTTCTCTGTGGATCATGCAATGTGTCCAGACGCACTGTGGCGATTTTTGTTTCTCAAGTGCTTGAATACTTTGGAATCTTCCGCACATAGAACGAGCACCATCGGTACATATTCCGACGCAATTTTGCCATTCTATGTTTGCCTCGTTCATAAAATCATTTAAGATAGCAAATAATGCGAGTACTGTTGCTTTGAGTTCTATTGATTTTCAGAAAAGAAATTCTTCTACTACTGACAGATCATCACAAAATCTAATATAGGCAATGAAATGAGCATCTTTATTACTATCTGTTGCCTCATCTAGTTGTATTGAAAACAATTTGTCGCGTAACTTGGACAAAAGCTGACACTCTATATCTTTAGATATATCAGCAATTCGACGGGCAACATTATCATGTGAAAGAGGTATAGACTGCAATTGTTTTGCAAAATTATTTCCAAACATAACTTCTACAATCTCAATTGCGGCTTTCAAAATAAGCTCTTCACCAATGGTGTGAGGATTTTTAAATCTGGCTATTTTATATGAAACTTTGTAAGAGACAATTAAAGCTTTTTCATTCACAGACAAAGTTTTTTTAAACAACGATTTTTGCTTTTCATGTGATTTTAATTTTAATTCGAAGAATTGTCTGGGTTTGTTTAGGTACTCACTATGAAGCGTTTCCAAATGTCGCTTAAGTTTATTAGGTTTCATGCTGTCTGCCGCCAACAGTTTTGAGTAAATGATACTGTCTGTAGCTCAATGAAAGAGTAGTGGATTATAGTTCTTTAAAACAGTTTAGTATGAAACTCAAGGATATGCTACTTAATTTCATAAGCATTAAAATATTGCAACACAACCTCGCTTAATAGGAGGAAACAATAAATAAGTCAAAATATTTCCTCTCCTGCTTAGTAGAGGAGCAACTATCTCTGGGTCCAGCTCCCACGTGAACCGAGTCTGAACTGAGGGGTTTCTTCTTTCTCCACCCCAGGGGGAGTTGGTGCTGCAAGCGTGCGTAAACAGATACACAGGGGCCTTTCTTCTTCATTTACTTAAGTACTAATGAATTCAAAATTTAAGTATTCTTCAGAATATTTTCTTGATTTTATTTTCGGAACCACGCTCGTCTGTGTACTTGTTGATGCTTGTCTATCGTCTAATGCTTACTTACGTCCGCTTAAAAATTTATCCATGATTCTGCATAAATCTATTGCCGTGAATATTTAATACGGTGAATTGCAATTACACGAAAATATATATAACATGCACATTCAGAATAGATTCAATAGCGATAGAAGGATCGACTCGAATGAGATTGTCTGGAATTAAAATTTTCGTCATAGAACTTTCTCCTTCACTTTTTGAGAAAATGTTTGTTCACATCTGTGCACGCTCCTAACTTAACTTTTAAGCTGACCAGACAAATTCCAGACAAATCAAAACTTCTCGCGAAACCGTGAGAATGCTCGACATGGCGGGACGCAAGAGCAATAAAAAGGCATAGGATTCTTGTTTCCTCAATGCTGAGGATCGGTATTGCAAAATGTCAATAAATTTCCGTATTCTTGGTAATTTGTAAAGTTTAAAACTAATTCTGTAGTGTAGGTGTAGCTCCAAAATACTCAAAATTCATTAGTATTTATACATTTTATTGTAAACGGTGGGGAGGGGAGGGGGGGGGGGCGCGATGAAAATTATGATTGAAAACTGGGCCGTGAATACTAAAAGGTTGAGAAACACTGCCTTAGTATAATTCTTTGAATAATGCCATTTTATCCCTTAGTATAATTGTTTGAATGATGCTATTTAATCCTTCCTTGAATAATGCTATTCGTATAATTGTTTCTTATTTTATCCTGTCATAATTGTTGTAATATTTAACACTGCGATTTTATTCTGTCGTATAATTGTTTATCAAGAGGAAACCAAGGAATTCGATAAGACAATAGCGATGATAGTATAAAACTCCTCAGATTATATAAGTTACAAGTATAAGACAATCAGATAAAGTTATACAAAATATTGTCTTGAAAGTTTTAATAATAATTAATATTGATGAATCAACTGGTTAGTAAAAGTATCTTGTAAATACTAGTTATATATCTACTGGTTTTAATTTATATCTGTATTAGAACAACTTAAAAGGGTTTTGCATAGTTTAATTTTTGTAAATCTTTCTATTTTCATATGTAATTTTAAAAATTTATATGTTTGAGGTGAAGTTATTTTTTAACATCCCTTATATCTAGATAATGGTAGATATATTACATCTAACATTTTAAATGTATTTTTGATATTGACAATATATAGAATTGAATAAAAATATTTGCAATATGAGAGTATCAAATAGCGATTGGGCCAAAGAAATTCTAGCCACTGGACCAAAAATGATTTTTTCTTATCAATAATACTTTTTATTTGATTAAATGAATGAAAAAGAAACGCAATATTAAAAATATAGATAATAAAAGTTGTTCAGTTAAAGAATATTGTTTGAAGAGAAGAAATAACCCAACAAGAATTCTCATTGAATACAAATAAACTAATAACTGCGCAGGAAGATTACCTCAAATCGATTCAAAGGTTCATTTTGTCTATATTAGTATGAAACGCTCGACTGTGCATTTCTAGGTAATTAAAGGACTGCATATTAAATCCAGTTGAAGTTATAGCACATGTCCAGAGGATTTAATTTCCTGTTTTCAGAATTGTAGAAATTGGATATGGCAATATGTTTCCTAGGTTTCTCTGATATTTATACAGGCCAATAAAATTCAACTTGATCCATGTTGATAGTGAGTATTGATGAATGACTCTATTTGAAAATTTTCTTAGATATTAGTACTGAAAAGAAAATTAATTTCTATTGACTAGCTCATTTGAAGGTCAAAGTATGTCATACTTAATATGAAAGAAACTTAACTGGCATGAAGGTAACAATATCATCTCTTAGTCCTAAATATAAGTTAATCAATAATTTAATTTCTTGAAACAGTTTGAAACACAATTTAATATACTAAATTACTCATTTATACGAATATTACTTAACTCTACTTAATAATTATTTTGAAAATATACACTTAATTAAGTGTATTTACCATTAATTTCAGGCAAATATTTTGCAATTAAACACTTAATTACGTATATTTACCATTAATATGAATCAAATATTTTGCAATTTATGCTTAATTATAAATATTTATAATTAATATTTAATTAATATATTGCAATTAATATACTTAACCACATATTAATATGAATATTATTAAAAAAAAAACAAATGTTTTGCAAAAAAAAAACAATATGAATATGTCAACGTCATGAATTAGTAGTAGCACCTAGTCCCCGTGATATGGGAGTTCTTAGTTCGAGCTTGATTGTTCTTCATGTGCTCTATGTGGGAAATCTTCCCCCCTTCTGTAAAAAGGGGTTGTGCAAACGAATGCTTGAGTCTATTTTAATTTGAGATAGAAATTAGACTTCTGCCATTGGGAGCTAAAGAGCCTCTACCCATAGAAGCCACAGCGCAAACTCAGTTTAAATTGCTGATAAGCTGCTATAAGTAGCAACAACAAATGATTTGAATATTTAATTCAAACTCAATGTATCCTCTTCCTTGAAAAACGTTTTCTAAGCTTTCGAAATATAAAAGTTCTGGTTTTAAAATTTTTTTCAAATTTTAACATATATAAGAAATGCAGTCATTTATTTTTTTTCTAGTTTTTTTTCCATTTAATATAAAATAAGAAAATAAAGATCAAATAAAAAAAATTAAAGATCAAATAAAAAAATTCAGTATTATTTCCTTTGTTTCTATCTTTCTTGAAGTTTAAATTGCTTGCAATTTTATTGTTTTATATTGAATTCCAATGTAAATTTATTTTTGTATTGTTACTTATTGTTTCAATTTGGCGCAATGAAATAAATCCAAAAAACATTTGATTGCAAATCGTATTAAGGTTTATATAATGGCTAAATGTCTTGAAGATTTTAATATGTTTATTTTCAATATAAAAATATCTGATTCAATGAAGCACTTTAATCATAGAAAATGCCAAAAAATCAAATAAAGGAATCAGTATTATTTCCTTTGTTTATATCTTTCTTGAAGTTTAAATTGTTTGTAATTTATTATTTCATATTAAATTCCAATGTAAATTTATTTTTGTATTTTTACTTATTATTACAATTTGGCACAATGAAATAAATCCAAAAAAACATTTGATTGCAAATCGTATTAAGGCCTATATGATGGCTAAATTTCTTGAAGATTTTAATATGTTTGTTTTCAATACAAAAATATCTGTTTCAATAAAGCACTTTAATCATAGAAAATCCCGCGTAATTTCAGCCATTTGACGAGAGAAATGTTTTGATGTGATTTGAACCACAATGGCCAGAAAAAAACCATTTACGAGTCTTGTTTGGTACTCGAGAGCTCATTTTAGGTTTCTGAACCAAATAATACAATCCTCATCTGGGAAGAGAAGAAGAAGAAACATGATCATTTTTTCCCTCCTGCTTATTTCAAACCTTCTTTTCTCCGAGATTATTTGATGTGAGGATTAGAAGGCCGGAGTGGAATTCTTTTTATTATGAGTTTTGTTGGAGTAAATAGCAGGAGAGAAAATTGAAGTTTCAGTAAGTGAGTATTTTTTCATCCTAAAATAGAATACTTATCGAAATTCTGTCATGAACAGAAAACCACTGAACTGAGAAACTGCTGTAATCAAATATATATATACTCAAAAGCTGATAAATGTTAGACAATTTTCGTTTTTTAATAGAAAAAAAATGTGACATTTTCGAACTTAAAATTGTTTTTATATTAAAAAAAATCGTATATAAAAGTTTTCGCTGTTAAGAAAAATTTCCAAATATGATAAATAAGCAGCATGCTTTTTTTTTAGATTATCACCTAAATAAATAAATTTTCGACATAATAATAAAAACATAAATAGGCTAATACTTGCTTATTATTCATACGTCTATATTCGTCTATAGTATAAATAGAACACTATAGAGGAACAATAAAATACTTCTATAATAGTATATTGTGGTATAGAATATCTTTATATAGTATATATAGTTTAATATAGAGTATTATACTATAAAATACTGTATATAATATGTTA
The DNA here is from genome assembly GCA_026543055.1 of Argiope trifasciata. Classification (NCBI taxonomy): domain Eukaryota; kingdom Metazoa; phylum Arthropoda; class Arachnida; order Araneae; family Araneidae; genus Argiope; species Argiope trifasciata. The sequence goes on along the minus strand of JAPMOQ010004648.1, from coordinate 12,595 downwards.
TATTATAGAATATTCACCTATAGTATAAATGATATACTTTTTCCATTTTATTAAACTATTTCGAGTTTTCCTTACACTGAAATTACATTTATAGAAATAATATTTCCAACATTTTTATATTATACTATAAAATACTGTATGTAGTCTACTAGAGTATATTATACTATACAATACTTTCTATAGCATGTACAGTATACTGTAATTATACTATAAAATATTTATACAGTATATTATAGTATATCATATTCTTGTATAGTTTATATTATAGGTATTCTATTTAAAAATATTTCGAGTATCCTTTAAACTGAAATTAAATTTGGGGAAATTGTATTTTGGGCACTTTTACACCAAAAATGTACCAAAAGATACTTGTTCTGATTTCTCGTAATTCAAGGTACATTTTCGGCAGAATCTGCCTTATTGCCCAAAGAATATCATAGAAAAATTGGTAATTGTATCAGCAAGCATATGGCAGATAATATATGTGTTTTTTGAAAGAGAATAAAAATGAATTTATTTATAGCGTTTAATAAAATGACTAAAGCAATAAGTGAAATATATTAATGAAAATATATATAATGTTCTTTTATATTAAAACTACTCCTATAATATACATTAGTGAATAAAATCCTTACTATTGCAGTAAATTATTCAATCTTGAAAAACTAAAAAACATATTCCGTGAACTTAAAAATCAAAATTGAAGTTTTTTTCAAGAAGATTTTCTTTAATGATTGCTCAGAAAAAGACAAAATTTAACTAAATATTCCGAGTGACAATATAGAAGTAAAATATCAGTTTTAAAATAGCAATATTTTCCAACAATAGAAATGGCTATGATAATATGAAAGCATTCCCTTTTATATTTTTGCAAGGTCTTTTAATCAATAACTACAAAATTAATTGCTCTAAAATATTCTATAGAATTTTCTTCATGGTTCATAAAAAATATTAGCAAATTTCAAGCGAAATCTATTGAGTTTGTTAAATCTAGAATATCGATACATTTAAATAATAAATTCAAAACATCCATGTTAACGATGTTTTATGTATAAATGCTTGTCCCAGATAGGTCATGGTTGGTTTTCTTTTGCGTGTATATCTGTGAGATGTGTGAATGCACCCTCCAGTAAAAAGGAGTTGTGCAAGAGAATGTGAAGCATGGAGTAGCTAAGTCGTTCTCTTGGCCTAAGTTGGAGCTACTGAAAAGGCAAAAGACGTTCAGTGCGGCTTAAATCACAGACAGATAATTGTCAACAGGTTTTTAAAATGTCATGAGTAAAGCTAACAACAAATTTAAGCCTGAATCATCTTTTAACTTTAAAGCTACAATAGAAGTGGACCATTATCACCAGTTTACCGGCTACATGTTTTGTCCAAAATGAAACTTTTATTTTATTATTACCTGTAAATATAAAATATAAATAAATTTCTATTCAAATACCTGTTAATAAATGAGTGATAAAATTTTGCAAATCTTGCATTATTTTTCTGCAAAATTCGATTTAACAATCGTTTGCTAACAAAGCGTTTAAATGTTGCTGAGGAAAAATCTGAAAAATTAAATCTCCAAATCACTTGAATTCTCATTAGTTTGGATTTTCACCGAGTAAAAACGTTGAAAGGCGTTTATATTTAAGCTCTAATTCAAGAAACGTTATGTCTGTTAGGAGAAGAAAAATTAAATCCCTAATGTTGTTGTTGCAGGGAAAATGAAGCCACGAACGAGAATTAATTTTCGTAGGAGGAAAAAAAAACAACAGAATCGCCTCTTCTACCTTAGATAGTCTTGAACTGAGCAAAGAATTTATTTCGCCAAGAAAAAAAAATATGCTGATGAGCTAAAATATTCTTCCTTTTCCAGAAAAGTAATGAGTTTTAGGAAATTTGTGAAAGAAGTTGTTTCTACAGAAGAATGCATGTTTTGGTAGGAGATATAAAATGTAATTTCCTATTTGTAACTTTTGTAAAAGACTTTTTTTTATTTTACTTCCTTTAATACATATTTTTAATGATCTTGAAATTATTCAGGAATTTTTTTGCATCATAATTTATTATAAAAGTATATTTTCATAAATAGACATAAATTTTATTTCACTGAACAATATAAATAAAAATAAATTAACCTTATTGTTCGGGTTTAAAAGAAATCTAAAAAGGAAAGATGAATAATCGCACTAATTGTAATCCAAATTTTGAAACCTTTTTCATGTTATCCTTAAGAAGAATAACCTTTGTTAATTGTATTTACAATCTTCTACAAAAAATCCTTCTATTGTTATTAATTAATAAAAGCTTATTTTTCAAGCTGGAAATATTTTAGGATAGTCGATTAATTTTTATGGCATTATAAGTTTTAAAATGGTATGTTTATTATTTTAAAATTTAGAATCTCTATTAGCAATAAAGAGAAATGCTTATGTGTGTGCCATTGAGTCTCACTTTATAATCAAGACAGTTGGGAAAAAAAAAGTATTTCTTACATTATTTAGTGTCGCTTCATAGAAACGTTCTTTTTAAATTTCAGTTATTTAAAATTAAAGCGAAAATATAGCTATTTTTCACCATTATCTCAAAAATATTTTTTTTTACATCATCTTAAAATTTTCGATACACTTTCTCTTCTTTTATAAATTTTGAAAACTACATTAAATTTAATTGTTTTACAATAATGTATTTCATTATGGATATAAAACCCAAATCGTTTGTGTTGTGGCTACTAATATTGCATTTTGATTCATTTCTTTATTAACTAGAGCGCTCCGTCTCCTGCTCGAATATGCTCGCCAACCTCCAGGAACTGCTAAAGCAGTTCCTCTCGGATCTCTTTGCAATTCAAGCTCACTTCGCTCGCTGGTCATCTACTAAACCACTTTAGCCTAGCAAAAGATATTTTCAAATAGTTTATTCCAAAATATGATAAAACAATGAAATACAGAAAAATTGTGAAGAAAACAGTACATTCGAAAATTGAGCAATAGAAAAGTTTTTTGTAAACATAAATAACTTCTCATTTTGGAACTATATACATCCATCACAGAAAAAATTTCAAAAAAAAAAAAAACCTGTGCTTTGCTCACATTTTTTTACAAATTTGGGAACTATATCACAGCAACAGAGTTAAAAAAATGATATTTACAAAAAAAAATGTTTGAAATCGGCTATATTCAAATTCAGTCCATTCCAAAATCGGATTAAAAAATGTAAGGTAAAAAGTACACTCGAAAACTAAACCTTTGAAAAGTTCTTTGTAAATACAAATAACTTTTTCTTCTTCTGTCTTCTCTTTTGCGACGATTTCATTTTAAAATCGATACTGACGACTTATACCCGTAAAAAAATTTATCCGTTTATTTTCAAACGCGTTTGCTTGAAGTCAACAAACAGATATATACACAGACAGAGAAATTATTAAGCTTATTTCTTTTCTGCCGATTAATTTTAATATAAGTAATGCTTCAATAATAGTCTAATAACATTTTTACCATTTGTGAACATGATATTGTTTTCATTTGAGGTATTTTTAGCCTCAAAATATGAAGGCAACAAATTATTGAATCCTCAATATGCGTAGGTAACAAATTGGCTATTTATGCAATTTTTTATCGCATGAGAATATGATTTTTTTTTGTTACAGCTTGAGAATTTTGAAGCAGTTTGAAGGCAACAAACTGTGAAGCCTCAAAATTCGTTGGCAACAAATTAATACTTTTTTTTTTGAAGTCGTCTTTCACAGTATAGCATTTGAAATATATATCGTCTGTTAATGTAGTTTATTTAAGAGCCATATTTCACTGCATAACGTTTGAGTTACCTATCGTCTGCTGTTGTAATTTTTTTCCCTTGGAAATCACAGTGTTATTGCCTAACGCATACAACGTTTTATTAACAAACCAAATTAGTTAAAATATTGCTTGCATATTCAATAAAAATTGTTGATTCAGAGATAATTTCAACGAATTAAAATAAGGTTATTTGAAAATAATGCAGTAGTTTGTCACATTTGGTGATTTATCGCCAACTAAAGTTACAATTTGATTTCTCAATTATTCATTCTCCAGATTCTTACGAATTTTCTTAATTAATTAAATTAATTAACCAGTTTAAATTAGTTTGAAACAATCAAGAGCCTATGAGATATCACATGCCTCAATATTTAGACAAAATATTTTTTTATCTCAAAATCTATCGAGCTTTAAAACTTTGTTGCCCAGTTTGAAGAATTGAAAATGAAAGTTTAAATAAAATATCGTTACACTGACAGAGAGAGAGAGAGAGATCTTTAGAGGTCGAGTCCGATAAAGATGTCTTGTGATTGTTTCAAATAGGTTTAACTGGTTAAAGACAAATTAATTAACACAAATACTAACTTAAAAATAATAATGTTCTCACATGATAATTTGAAATAGTAGATTTATTTCTTTTCCATTTGCAATTTAGGATTATTGCAAATGGAAAAGAATTTGAAGCACTTGTAAACACTTTTTTAAAGTGTCCCCCCTCTTTATCTATTGCTTCTCTTGTGATGTGATAATGAAGTATAAAGGCATTGATAGAAAATTATAGATACATAGAATAATGAACAGAAGAGAATAATCACAAGCTCAATACTCCGAGTCACCAGAAGCCACAAGGCAAAGCCTGAGTGACCGGATCGCCGCAATTGGCAATATTGGTGGGAACTGTAGTTGAGCCTTCACCGGAAATAGTATAACGATTCTTAAAGGAATAACGTCCCAGCATCGAGGTAACAAAATTTGTTGCACTATATTGTACTATAATGTGCGATGTTCGCGCACATTTCTCCATATCACCCAATCACTGATTCCATGTAATCACGTGACTCAATGCAATCACGTGAAGCGAGTTGTTAATGCATTTATTACTGTTTTGTTCTGTTCTGTTTTGTATTGCGTTTTAATAAAAGCTTGTTTTTAACATGGCGTGGTTATTTGAAGAGTAAAATTTTAGAGATCATTAACCAAATGGATGGGTTGTGAGGAGTAACTAATATGGTCCATCAATGTGTGTGTGAGGAGTTAACATGCGATATTATATCATATCAAACAATATTCTACAACATTCAACAATATTGCGAATATTGATCAATTTCATACAATATTATACTATATTTAAGTACTACTAGGACATTGATGGGATAAACCAGGCCTCCATACTTTTCGTGTCGAGAGCCAACTACGATATTGGAAGATACTAATCATCAATTTTGAGGACCCCTTCTTCCTTGGAACAGCATGAGTGAAACGAAACTAAACAAAAATTTACTTCAAAATATTAGTAGGTTTATATCTACCTGATGTGTGGTTGCTGATTAATTATATACCAAAAATGTAGGCTTGTGAAGCATAAAAGCAAATTTAATAACCACGAGCACAAAAGATACAACGTTTCACGATCATATCACAAGAGCAAGTAGAGAGCAAAAAAAGATATATAGAAAAAGAATAGTCAGCAGTTACGTCATTTACAACTGCTCTTCTGATTGGAGGAGAAGCAAATATGCGTTGAGCAAGCGTTTCGCAACAAGAAGGCTTTAAAAGCTTCTAAATATTATGAATTATGGGTTCATAATAATTTAGAATTTAAAAATATTTAATAAAAATCTTTAAAATCTTGAATAAAATATATTTAATAAAAATATATATAATAAAAATCTTCAAAATCTTGTTACGCAAATAATGTAACTTGGTTTTAAAGATAGCATTTATATATATTTAATTAAACATTTTTGCAATCACAAAATCCGTTTAACTAAATGATCGCCAAAGTGGCTAATATATAATATTTTCGAATTCACTAATATAAGTCATACCAAAAGTATCTAATATAATGAATGATATTATTTGACTTTCATAAATCCACATTTGATATTTTATTTTACATTCACAAAACCAGCAGATGTTGTGCTTTAAAGCCGTTTTGAAAGAAATATGATTATATGGAAACATATTTCCTTTAAGTAATATGCACAGTTATTAACAACTATATGTATATTATATACCGATTTAGAAAACTATATGTATAAGAAAAGCCATGTTTATAACTTTGCATTTCGGGGAACAATTGTTTAATATGTTATTCCTTTGTTTCCGTTTACGTTACAGATGCATTTTATTTCTTTGCTTTATCTGAATTGAAAAAGTCTTTGCTATGAGATTAGGCTTTGCCATTTTATTTTCAGGGCCACAAAGGTCTTTTTTTTCTCTTAAAAATAAGTAAAAGATGATAACAAAATTCTTAGATGATACATAAGTTGGGGCGTTTCTAAGGAAACCCTAAGCAATAATGCTGGAAAATAATAAAAAGAATTTAACTGTTTACTAAAATAGTTATAAATCCTGGATAGATTTTTCAATAAGTTGCTGTTTGAACCCTTAAAACAGGATGTGTGGCGAGTCTTTGATTGAAAGCACATTGAAAACAAAAATCTTTATGGGCTCGTAAAGTGAAATGAGAATTCTAAAGGTGGATATCTCAATAAATTTTTACTTTTTCAGTTCTACGAAGCAAATCGCTTTTAGTTTGGTAAAATAAACCAAAAACAATCTTATGTTTTTACATAAAATCTTGGACGTCTTTTGGGGTGACTGCAAATTTAATCTCATGTATTTTTGATATTCAATAAAGGAGTTTATAAAAGAAAGAAAATTTGTTCTGTCTTATATAAGAAAAAATCTGTGTTATATTTTTCTTTAAAGTTGAAGTATACTGAATTTAGTGATTAAGTAATGTAATGTCAATATTAATTTAAGCAGTGTTCATGTAAATAGTGTAATGTTAATTTGAAATGGTCACTCCATTTTACTTAGCAATAAATTATGTATTCCAGATAATTAAGAAATATTACCAAATTTAACTAAAAGGCATATTTTAGAATTTCTGAAATGATTGTATTTTAATTTAATATCAGACTCTTCATTCCTACTGCAAAAAGATATTATAATTAGTTTATTTTGAACCAAATTAAGAAGTTTGATTTTAACCAAATATTATTACTGCAAAAAGATATTATAATTAGTTTATTTTAAACCA
>JAPMOQ010004637.1:68719-95423 GCA_026543055.1 Argiope trifasciata | reverse complement strand
TCATTCATTGATTTATATTTTATCTATTTATACAGGGGTGTTTGTGGGACCCCAAAAAATCTCCTGAAACTTTTACGGACTTACTACCGACATTTTGGAGTTTCGAATGAAAAATTACAATTATGAAGTATTGAATGACCTAATTATAAAAGTTCAATGAATTACTTTTTTTGCAAAATTAATAACCATAAATTTTCAAACATATAAACTACTACATTTTATGTAAATATTTTAAATTACCTGAATTAATTCTTTAAAAAAAAATTATCTAATTTCTGCTGGGTTTTTTTTTATTATTATTTTCTGATGTTTGTGGGCTTGTCTTTTTTTTGTGGTGAACTTCATAATTGCAGGAAGGTTGACTTTTATTTTTCTCATTTACAGTTGAAGAAATTTTCTCGAGAACTGCACATACAGAGGTAGAAGCAGTTTGCTTTTCTGCTAATGTAGAGGGTTTTTCACAGACTTTTATAGGTGACTCATCTGAAATACATGTTTTTAAGTCCTCTTGATATGATTTCAAACTTCTGTTCATATTCAGTAAGAGATCTTTGTGAATTGGATCAGTCATTGGATTTTTTGAGCCATATTTTTCACATGAGGTTTCTTTAGAAGCCATTAAATTATATTTAATAGTCTGCACTGCATCTAGGGAATCAATCTTAAGAGAGGTTCTATAGTCAGTGACAAGAGTATCCATTAAGTTGAATGCACTTTCCACTAATGGGCCATGGAAGCCGCTAGGCAGGCTTTGACCAATTTAGCCAATGTAGGATACTTATAATCATTTGTGAAATCATCTTTTAAATTAAAAACTTTAGACCAATATTAATCAATTGTACACTTGACTTGATTTCCACTTTCATCCGATGTGTAGAGCATTTCTTTGGTGATATCAATATCACTCTGGTATAACCTTATTCCGGCTTCTACTTTTGACTTTTCATTATCACTAAAAATATGGGACATAAAAGATGATAATTTTTCAAAAGCTAATATTGTACTGGTTTTACCTCTTAGCTCTGGGTCTAATGCTGTAAAACTAATTAGATATGAATTTTTAAGGGGTAATTTCTGTTTCATATGCTGTGCTGTATTAGTATAAGCTTTCATTAGAGAAATGAATTCTTTTGCTATTGATTTTTTGATAATTTTTTCAGGAGAGTGGAATCTTCTGCACCAGTAAATATTACTTTGCTAGGTAGATGGAATTCTGGATTTGTGACATCAACCTTTAATAAATCATTATAAGATGTGCACTCTATATTTTCTGGCTTCATAAAAAAAATTTGCCATCAATTTATAAATACTGGAATGTATTAAAAGAAGCATTGGTTTTTTTGTTTCAAATAATTTAATATATGTGTTGAACTCTGGTAATACTGCTGAATATAATGCCATATGCAATAAAGTATTGTTTTGCATAACAAATAACCCATTTAGTATTCTTTTTTTCCGAACTAAAGCATCCTTTGTGAGTTGTTGGGAATGCAAGCAAGAATACACCCCTTCAACAATTTTTTTCTGAGCTGCAGAAATATTTTTTTTATTGTATACAGTTTCAACATAAGAAAAATAATCCCCTTTATCAGTTTTATCCAAGTAGCGAAAATAAAATGCAATAAGAGCATCCACAGATCTTTGATTCTTTCTAAAACACATAAAATGTACACCCACCTATGGTCTGGTCTCTTCAAGGGCTTAAGTTTTTTAATGGCAAGGGATTCACAGATTTTGAAAAAAAATTCGCTTTTACTGCAGTTTTTCATATTAAAATAGATGTCATCAAACAAATCTTCTAAGTATCTATCAAAACATGAAGCAAATTGTTTTGCACAGTTATTAGCTGTGTGACATGTGTCACCATCAATATCTACAAATAAGTGGGGTGCTTTGTTTGATCGTAGTCTGGTTTCAACACCCTTTTTTTCCCATGCATGGTGTTACATGAATCCATTAATACACTAATTAAGTTTGCCCATGGAATATTATCTTCAATAGTATTAACAACTGCTTTAAAAACAGCTTCTGAATTGCAAGATTCCATATTTAGAGATGCAAAATGATGAAATACAACTTCATTTTGAGTGTTGTCATAAAACTGCACCAATATTGCCAGTATACTTTCTTGAGCATTGCTAGAACTTTCATCCAAATTTAGAGAAAATGGAGTCTCCTTAAAAGTTTTAATATTTTCCTTAATAGTTTTTGCGAGCCCATATTTCATCTTATAACATGCAGTAGTCCTGGACATTTCCAACGAGTTTAGTGCCGTCTGATCGCGGCTCAATAGTTTGCAAAGTTCAATTAAATTGGGAGCTACATTGAAAGAAAGAGAATTCTCGGCGATAAACGAAGTTATTAATACCTCTTGGCGTGCTTTTCTTGTCACTATATCCAATGGCCGAGCATCAGTCTCCAGTAAGTCATCAGTACTTTTTGAATTAGCATAATTACTTAAAGTCATTAAATGTCTAATGCACTTTGAATATTTTATGTGCATCACAGTTTTAGAATGATTTGTGAAAGCCTTGAATCCTTCCCCACCATACTTCAGCAGTGAGTAACAAAAAACACAATATGCTTGTCCAGCAACATTTATTTTCTTGCACCATGTGCCGATGGTATCCCCATTACCATCTCTCCGTTCAATCCAATTCCACCTAAATATATTCCGGAACCTTCTTCTAATTGTATAATATCACTATTTATATCGAGAAATTTCATAGTGGAATTCTCTTGCGTACATAAATAAAAAAATATTTCAATAAACGAAAAGAAAAATTTACACGTGCATCAATAAATGAAACGAAAATTTTACACAGCGGAGAAAAAAAGTTGCGAGGAGATCACTGACATATAGCTAATACGGCGAAAAATCCCCCTTCTCTACTTATTGGCGCACGCTAGGAGAGATAAGACCTTTGAACCCAGAGTCACGTGATCGCACATCTGGCCGAACGAAGTCTTTTTTTTTCTGCCGCGCCTATTTGCCGAAAAGAATCCAGAAGAGAATATCCGAGAACCGGGGGAATGAGTCACAACTCGCAATAAGGAAAGAACAAAAAAGAAGTTTTTTCCCCCTTTTCACGCATTATCACTGCCTTTGGAGAAAGAAAGGAAAAGTTTTCACCCCACACACTGACCTTGCGTTTTCTGCTTTCAAAGCAAACAAAATTACCCAGATCAAAATAAATAATTCATTATTATTTCTACTTCCTGTTGAACGACGATCCCCGGAATTTCCGGGTATCGAAGTTTAAAATCCCTGGAATTCCGGTGTTTCCCCGGAGCACAAACACCCCTGATTTATATCTCATTTATTTATTTACTTGCATTTTATTTATTCATTCATTCATTGATTTATATTTTATCTATTTATTTATTTACTTATATTTTATTTATTCATTCATTGATTTATATTTTATCTTTTTATGTTTCATTTATTTATTTACTTACATTTCATTTATTCATTCATTGATTTATATTTTATCTATTTATGTTTCATTTATTATTTAGTTATTTATATTTTATTTTTTCCTTTTATTTATTTTACTTATTCTTTTATTTGTCTTTCCCTGTATGCTTTAATTTGTCTTTCTCTCTTTGCTTTTATTTTCTTTCAATGCTTTTTGGCGCTGCCTTTAGCTTCCTTTGCATCTTGTACAAGTGCACAGGAAATTTATGCTTGAATAGCGAGTCTCTTGACAGCTATTTAAATTCTACTTTTTAAGATTATAATAGCAAGCTTTTCACCACTTTGGGCACACGCCTAATCATCATCAGAATACACACCATCTAAAATGAGGTCAAGTATGAAGAAATTATGCTTTTGCAATCTGATTTGAAAAGAAAAAAAAAAAAAAGTGTATGATGCAGACAGCTTTCATACAACAAATTTATCAATGCATCTTGGATTTCTTTGCTTTTTGCTTGCTGGAAAAAAATATATAAGTTGAAAGTACTGAGAAAAAGCAATAAAAATGACTTTTTCTTTTTGAACATAAGAGGAATATTAACTAGTGTGCTAACATCGACAGGCAATTATTAAAGTTATAACATTATTTTAGGTGGTTTTGATCAGAAACCTCCGCATGTCAGAGGGTTCAGATAATATTATCTTACATTTTATTTCAAACTAGCAGCCTTTGGCGACCAGCTGGTTCGCCATGAGTAATGCGTAATAAAATTTTCAATTAAATCACATATTCATTAGCCAAAATTTAAGAAATAATTAAAGTTAAAAGATTCAGTTATTAGTAGTTAAAGAGTCGGTAACTTTATTCGGGAAAACTTTTTGAATTTAATACTCTAATAATTTATCGATTATGCTTCCAAAATATTAAATATTTTTTTTTGGACGATATTGCCAAAATGTAAAATATGTTTTTTAAAGAAAGTGAAAAAGGGAAAAAATTATTGAATTAATGATACAGATATTGCAAACAATTGTAAAAATATGCCATTAAGTCGAGATTTCAAAGCATATCCTGTCAAAATTCAATCAGGTTTAATGTAAATAAAGATAATTTATGGAATTAATGATACAGATATTGCAAACGATCGTAGAAACCTTTGCTTTGAATTTATTTTTTTAGAAAATATCACATTTATATATATATATATTTTATTTTATCCAGTCACGTGCTAAAAGTTGCATTTCTTTAGATTTGATTTGCGATGGTAGTTGTTTTTTTATTTGAACTTCCGGCATTGTTTTATTGTATTTTATCCAGTCACGTGCTAAAAAAACACGGTTAAAATATTTCTTTAAAAATTCGTTAAAAATAGAAGTTTGAGTTATACATTAAAACACTGATACCGTTAGAAAGCTAATTTTTTTAATCTTTAAATTGATGTTAAAATCATGTTTGTCCGATATTTTCGGAAGTTATAGCGGAAAAACGTCGAAAAGTCGCTTAAATTTTAATTAAAAATTCGGAAAAAAGGGCTCCGAGGTGCACCTCCAAGGTACAGATGTACCAAGTTTGGTAGCTGTAGGTCCAACGGTCTGGCTTGTAGAGCGCCAACACACACACACACACATTGAGCTTTATTATAAGTATAGACTATAATCTTAAAAAGATATAAATTATCTCATTAAAAACTCATTTTACTTTGAAGCAAAGAACATTCTGCTACCATAATCAAAGATATTTAAATATTTCAAAGCAATTGAAAAAGTGCTCTCCACAAATCAGTGTTTTTAGTTACAAAAAAAAAAAAAAAAAAAAAAAAAAAGCAAAATTAGAATTTTATAAGGTATCTTAATGGTTCTTATAGTAAGGTATTAATATATTAATAAAAAATAATATTTATTGTTAAAATACATCAACTAAAAATCATAAAAGTTGAGAAGTCATTCAAAGGAAATGACCACATTTGACACCAAAATAGCTTCGAAAACTCACACAGTGTGGATTCTTCCTTCTTCTCAGTTCGGAACATCGTGATTTTCTTCCCGAGCCTCATGGTGCCGCCCATTATGCCGGTATGATGCTCCAACATCTCGATCACCTAAACAGAACCACGAGAATTCCATTCCATTACACAGGCCTGCACGGGTCATGTTTTTTAGCTTTTGATTTGTAGGAAGGCTTGTTGATCGGCTCAGAATATAATCTGGGACCTTTGGATCTGAAGGCAGATAACATACCACTGGACAAAAGCATGCTCATCTCCCGTAGATGTTATCTGTCTTATTAACCACAGACTTACCTTCCAGTGAGTTAGACGAACGATATGTGTTGTTGTTGAGTGGTGGTGAATTGGTTTGTTGAGTAAGTGATTGGTGAATGTAGCTGTTGTGTCTATTGCGCCGTACCCATCTTTGTTTTGGCGAGCGGAGAACTTTTTAGTCACGCCAAGAGTTATGGCGAGCGTGCGTGAATAGTTGCGTCAAGTGAGTCTGACGACTTTGGTTGCGGGTAGATGGCGCCACGTCAGTTGCATGTTCATTGTACGAGGTCACCATTGTGGAAAGGTGAAATGTGCTCGGAATAGAACCCGGGACCTTTGGGTCTGAAAGCCAGTAACATACCACTGGACAAAAGCATGCTCATGTCCCGTAGATGTTATCGGTCTTATTAAGATATCACCACAGATTCCTATGTATTTTCTCACACTGAATCTAAATATGACATTAGTTTTTTCCCATCACTTCAGGATTTTTTGCAAAACGCAAATTCCGAAATTTGCAATATGCTGCGTAACATCAAAAATATGAAACATGTTGTCAGATTTAAAACATTTTTTTTTTTAAATTATAAAATGTATTTAACTCGTGGCTTATACAGTATCATAGCCAAGCACATCAAAAGTCTGTTAGGGAGGAAGGAGTATAGGTTTTAGTTTAGTTTAGGTTAAGAATAGTTTGAAGGTTCATTTTCTAAATTCACATTTGGATTACTTTCCTGAGAATTTGGGTGCTCTTAATGAAGAAATGGGTGAGAGATTCCATCAGTATATCCAAAAAAAGGAATATGGAATACTTCAATGATGGCAGACTATTGCTGGATGCTGCACCGCGATGAACCAACAAGGGAACATGGACGGAAAAGCCGCCAACACAGCAAAAGAGCCAACGGCGCAAATGAAAGATGACTTTTTTTACATACATCCTCATTAATACAAATTAAAATTTAATTTTAACCAAAGTACATAAAATTAAGTGTATCAATATAAAATCTCGTGTTCCAAATTTAATTTATTACATTTTGGCTAATTTTGCGGTAGTTTTCATTAAATCTTTGCCCTCCTTCCTCCCTAACAGACTTTTGATGTGCTTGGCTATGATACTGTATAAGCCACTAGTTTAATACATTTTATAATAAAAAATCCGTTTTAAATCCGTCAATATGTTTTGCAACATATTACAAATTTCGAAATTTGAGTTTTTCAAAAAATCATGACGTGATGGGAAAAAACTAATGTCATATTTAGATTCAGCGTGAGAAAATACATAGAAATCAATAATCAAAAGTTAAAAAACATGACATAACCCTAAAAATGCAGGCCTGTGTTATCAAACAGTAAATGTTTGAAAAAGTAAAAGTTTAATTCACTTTTAAAATGTCAGTCAACAGTTGATAATTATTTATTTCAATTTCAGAGGTATAAAAAATCTAAAATTGAAACATTTTATTCTGCTTTCTCATAACTGGGAATCTAAATTTTAAGAACATGTATCCATCTAACAGTAATCTGAAATAAAATCTAATTTATTAGATTAATATCAAAGAGCTCTACCTTTATTTTTTGTAAAAAATAAATAGTTGAAAAATATAAGGTTTTATAAAAGCAGTCATTACTGTATTTTTTTAAAAACGAGAAAATAGCCCAATTATCAATTTTTTAAAGTTATATTTAAAAAACTATAGATGTGTTCTTTTTAAAACGACAAATTAACTTGTCCGTAATTTCTTTTTCCTTTTTCAGTCATGCATGTATTAATCAAAATTTTGTTGCATTATATATGGGAACTTTAGGAATTTGTCAACACTAAATAAAAAATCACTTCTGTTTACTGTTGAACGCAACACATTTTTTCAACCAATAAGTATCTTTACAACTACTTAAGTTATTGATATTGTTACGAGTCTGTGAGGCTGCTTTCCAGCATGATTGGTTCCATCCCCGGAAAGTATAATTTACAGTATTCTGTACTGGATATTGCAGATGCTCTCAGAAATGGTCCCAGAGCTTGGCGACCATTTGGCGACAAAATGGGTAATTGTCGAAACTTTGAGAATTTTCCCGACTCGTCCATTAGGAACCGAGATACGTCCTGATTGGTCCAGACATTTCTAGCCACGCCTCCTGGGACTATATAAGGACAGCAGTTTCAAGCCTCGAGTTGTCATTCGAGGATTTGACGTGTAAGGGACAGGACGTATCTTGTCTCTACTCCGTACCGTTAGATTTTTAGAATAGATTTTTGTGTGTTCCCAACTCGTCCTTATTAGGATTTGTTTTTGAAGGGGGCGATGGAAGGAGGTTCTGATGGAGAGTAGCCGTCTAAACGGCTGAGCAGAGAAGCAAATTGAGGAAATACCCAATTTCCCTAGTAGTTGTAAAAATTGCGACGGAAAAAAGGCCTATGAGATGGAAGTTGAATTCAACCGCTACGAACTTGAGTGTCTCAGAAAGAAAGTGGAGCTGATAGAAAGAGAATGCCGCAAGACAGAGCCAAATACTCAAATTACCCAGATGCAGTGCAACTCTTAAAGACTATAGAAGCAAGAGTGGAGCACCTGAGAGGTTCTATAAAAATTTTTCTTGTGAATTCCCAGAGAGTTGCGAAATTTTTAAGGCTTGCAATAATTTCCCTACGCTAAATGACTCTTTCCAAACAGTTAGCAAGAGAAAAGCGGCCAAAAAACCCCAGACCCCCACTTTAAATCAAAAACCGATCGAGGTTAAAAATAAGTTTGAGGGCCTTGAAAATGTTACTGAATCCCCTAGTGAGGAAAATACCATAGAGTCAAACATCGTTAAAATACCCCCAATAATGTTAAAGTTCGTGAAGGACTACGATAAGAGTAATAGAACTCATTAGCACCAAAGCCCACATAACTGAAGCAAAGTTAGGGAACGGTTACATTAGACTCTTCACTGACACCGAAGAGAACCACAAACTAATTCAGGATTGCTGTAACCAAAATAATATTGAATACTATGTCATCCCACCGAAAGCTAAGCGTCCTGTAAAGGTTGTAATTAAAGGTCTCCATGTTGAGCATATAACAGATGATATCAAGGAGCAATTCCTAAACTAACAAATAAACAATCCAATAGATCAAACTTTAATAGCAATAGATCCTTTTTTGACGCAAATAAATCTCTAGTTAGAAATAATACCAGTTAAGCTCAACTTTTTGATAACCAAGCATCACAATAGATGGCGCCACAAGAGGTACCGATAAGCCGCGTAAACAAACAAAACACAAGGATCTCAAACAACGCGGTATTAGAGGAAGGAGAGATATTGCCATAATGTTCGACATTATTAATGAAATAAAAAAATCTATTTAGCCAAATCCCTGACATCAAACAACTGGCAAACAAACTCAAAAATACTAGCTCACCAATAGACAAATTCCGGATACTGCTCCAAGCTTTCTCGCAAGCCAGTTCAATCACTAACGGGTAACATTCCCTGCTCGCGCACTAAATATTATCTACTGGAACGCAAACGGGACAAAGCAAAGAACTACTGAGCTTAAACTGTTCATAAATAAGCATAACCCCGATATCATTCTAATTCAAGAGACCCACCTGAGACCCGGGCAAAAAATTCGTATACCCAATTATATAGGTTGCTATAGTTATCGAGTAGCAACCGAAGGCAATAGAACAGCTGGAGGCACGGCAGTACTAGTCAAAACCCTAATTCCACATCAACCAATTGTTCCCCTCACTCTACAACACATAGAGGCAACAATAGTCAAAATAAACTTTAAGGACCATGAACCTTTTAATACAGCATCTATTTATGTCCCACCCAGATCTGATTACAACCTCTTTTTATTCGATATTGAAAATTTAATACAACTGGAATCAAAACAAATACTCTGTGGCGATTTTAACGCACACCACACAACTTAGAACTGCCAGCACAACACGCCATGAGGAATCACGCTTACACTTTATAGATAACGCAGGACTAGAGGTATTGTTCCCAAACGAACCAACCAGAATTGGCCATAATTCGGCTTCCACCATCGACCTTACAATAGTCAAAAATTTTCTCTACCCATACTACATAGAATCGATACCCGAAATGAGCTCTGACCACAACCCGGTCGCCATTAATTTTTATTTTAAATATACATTACCCAAATAGGAAAATAAAACCAGAACCCATTGGAAAAACTTCAAAAACGACCTAATCAAAACTATATTCAATGTAAATAACGTAAACAATCCAAATGAAATTGACAGACTGACTGAGGAAATAGAAACTCAAATACGAACAGCCAGAGATAAAAACTCCACCCCACTCAAAGCCCAAAAAACCCACTTTGACCCGGAAATCAAAAAATTAAATAGAGAAAGGAACCATATCAGAAAACTCTACCAACATAATAGATGCCCAATTTTAAAAACAGAACTAAACCGACTTAACAAACGGATTAATAAACTCGACGAAAAACTAAGAACTAACGAGCTTACGGAAAAACTTATTAATCTCAACAACGAGAATGGGGATTTTTGGGACTTTGTGAAACCATTTAAAAAGAAATCATACAACATTCCGACCCTTAATGGTCCAGCCAGTATCGCACAAACCGACCTTGATAAAGCAAATTGCCTGGCAGAGAGTTTGGAGACACAATTTAAATTAAACAATCTAACACACGGAGATACGGAGGCCAAGGTCGGTGAAACTTTAAGTAACTTCCATAACACACAGATGGCGCCACGTGCATATAAACAAACAGATTTTGATCCTATTTTGCCATCTGAAATCATAACGGAAATTAAGAATTTAAAACCTAACAAAGCACCCGGGCACGATAATATAACAAATAAAATAGTTAAAAAACTCACAGTTAATGTAATTTTAATATATACTCTATTAATTCAAAAAATTTTGGAAGTAGGACACTTCCCAACACGTTGGAAGACGGCAACGGTGGTCCCAATTTATAAACCTGGAAAAGACCCCACAAATCCTTCTAGCTACCGACCCATCTCACTATTAACTACTCTAAGCAAAATTGCTGAAAGTGTAATTCTAAGGAGACTAAACAAACACCTAAATGATAACAACATCTTGTGTCCTGAACAATTTGGGTATAGACCTAACCTCTCAACGACACATCAACTCGCCAGAGTCACTGAATACATCACGGAAGGATTTGCAAATAAACAAAAAACAGGAGCCGTCTTCCTCGATATCCAGAAAGCATTTGATCGGGTGTGGGTAGAGGGTCTCATTTACAAGTTAATTGTGAATCAGGTACCAGGTTATCTGATCCGTGTCTTGGAATCCTACCTCACCGATCGAACATTCAAAGTTAGAGTGAAACAGACCGTCTCAGACACTAAACCAATCAGAGCAGGAGTTCCGCAAGAGTCCAAATTGGGCCCAGTACTGTTTACTATTTACATTAACGACATGCCCAAGCAATTTAACACAATGTTATGCTTGTACGCAGACGACACGGCTATACTGGCTAGAAATAAAAACCCCAAGTACGTGCATACTGCACTCAACAGACACCTACACAAACTGGAGGATTGGTTTCAGCAATGGAAGATTGAAATCAATGCCTCCAAAACCGAAGCGGTCAGGTTTCACAGGTCCCAAACACAACCCGACTTCCCTAAATTAACGATTAAAAACAGCCCCATCCCGTGGTCTCAGGAAGCTAAATATCTAGGATTAATTTTAGATCGCAAACTAATTTGGAAAAAACACTTTAATTATGTTAGGGACAAGTTCCGAGCCCAGAAGCGTAAATTTTACCCCCATATTGGCTGGAACTCAAAATTGCATAGGGACCTGAAAATGCTTATTTTTAACGCCTATTTGCGTCCAGTATTAACCTACGCATGCCCAGTCTGGGGTTATACCGCAAAATCAAACTTAAAAATTATACAACGTCTACACAACAATGTCATTAGATCCATCTGTCACGCTAGGCGACACATGAGAAACAGAGACATACTCAAAGCGATAGGATATGATTCCTTCAATGAAACCATTCACCGACTTTCAACTAATTTTTACAATAACCTGGACAACCATAAAAACACTGCAATAACCCAAATCAGTAAATATAATCCTAATATTAAAATCAAGAGACCTCGTAATGTCCTACTCCTTAAACAAAAATCAAACTGAAACAGCTATGATCTCATGTATCGTCACACCCAACCGCGAGTAAAGCAAAATGATTGGCCCATTAAAAAACAATAGTTCAACGAGCCGTGTAAAGTTCAGTTTTTCGCTCTCTCTGGGTAGATCACAACGCCAAGATGGACGAAGGAAGAGCTGCCTACCATTGGAAGATCCCTGCACTCCCCACCCCCATTCCCACTGCTCCTGAACCAATCAACAGACCCCTAGGAGATGTAAACAGCAAGGTCCATCAGTAGAAGCCAGGTTCCTGAAGTGGTATGACCGAAGATAGCCTTGCTCCGCAGGCGGGTACTTCGTAGAAACCTCTCCACTAAAATTCGCCTCGAGTTGTCTCCAGCCATGGAGGGAGACGGACGGAGTGATAATGACAGTCAGGCCTTAATTATTTTGCACCGTGAAAAGTTCGTCTACGTCTAAAATTCGGGCAGAGTACTGTCCTACCATCAGGAGAAAACGCCTGGTAACCCTCAAAATAGGGGTCAGTCGGCTTGAAAACGGGATATTCTATTCCATTTTGGGGTGAAGGAAAGGACGGCATTTCTTTTGGAGCCAAAAGAGCCGGTTAGAAGTATAATTATGGGTTGAAGAATCGCCGGTTAGAAGTCTCATTATGCCTTGTACTTCGTTCCACGTAACATTCCACGTTCAAAGTCTGTTAATTCTCGTCGTGCCGTCATAAACCACGAAAAACCTGTTCACATGAATAACTTGAACACAAATGAAAGCTCTGGGCGCGCGATAGGATGTGGTTGACGGAGCACCTAGCCCTTCAAGATAGGGGCTTGATCTCCGGTACTGAGATGATTAATTACGGCCTGGCGTTCGGTAAATGTCGTGGTCGTCTTCGATGTCATCGGATGTTTCAGCGATGTCTGAAGGTGAAATGCGAAGAAGAAACAGCAATCAGTCGTGGTCGGGGGTGAGGGATCAACATCGTCCAATCAGTAAGGCAGGATCCTGGGGCCGAGTCTTGGGAGCCAATCGGTGCAGTTCATCTGGAGTCTTGGGAAAAGTTGGAGAAGAGCAAGAATTTTTCTAAGTCAGCTCGGGAAACTGCAGAGGGGTCCGGATCAGGTGTTCGACTTGTAGTGTCCAATCGCAGAGTAGCTACTCGCAGGGTAGGTAATAGCAGAAACAGAATGTTGTCAGGATGATTGGAAAGGCAACATGGAGTGGGAATACGCTATATTTTTAGATAGTTAGGTAATTATTTTTACAAAGTTAAAAATTGAGAAGGGTAAAACTATAACAGGATATTACGAGGCCTTTTGATCTTAGGGTCTGGAGAGTATTTAGGAATATTTAATATGGCTTCATTTTCATGAGAGTCGAGATTTTGGTAGAACTTTTTGGCTAGTTTTTTGATGTACTCTTTAAGTGGGGGGAAATTTAGTGCTTTATACATATTGGTATTTGGCATATACCAGTGACATTTACAGAAATTTCTGATAAGGTTATTTTGTTGTAGTTCAACAATTCTTAAATTAGATTTTACAGCGTATCCCCAAACCGGACAAGCATACATTAATACTGGGCGCAGGTAGGCAGAGTAAATAAGCATTTTGTAGTCCCTATGCATTTTAGACTCTCGAGAAATTAAGGGAAAGAATTTACGTGTTAGGTCTCGAAACTTATTTTTAAGATAGATAAAATGTGGCCTCCACGTTAATTTTTGATCTAAAATAACTCCTAAATATTTACATTCCTTAGACCACGGAATAATTTGATTTTTAATTTTAATAGGCCTGTAAGATTTTTTAGATTTATATTTAGAGAACAGAATTGCCTCAGTTTTGCTAGGATTAATCGCGATTTTCCACTTAGTGAACCAGTCTTCAAGAGTTGTTAAATGTCTAGTGAGAGCTATGGACATGTAATTTGGATTTTTGTTTCTGGTTAATATTGCAGTGTCATCCGCATACATACACAACATGGTATTAAATTGTTTCGGAATGTCATTGATGTAGAGTGAGAAAAGAATGGGTCCGATTTTAGAGCCTTGCGCGACTCCTGCTTGAATGTGTTTAGTATTGGATAATGTGTTATTAACTCTTACACAGAAGGTGCGATTATGGAGATATGATTTAAAAATTTTGATCAGGTATGTTGGAATATTGTAAGTGATTAACTTGTAAATAAGGCCGTCTTGCCAAACTCTGTCAAAGGCTTTCTGAATATCTAGAAAAACAGCAGCAGATTTTTGATTGTTTACAAACCCCTCTTCTACATATTCAACTACCCTGACTAGTTGATGAGTAGTAGAGAGGTTTTTTCTAAAGCCAAATTGTTCGGGACATAAAATATTGTTATCCTCGAGGAATTTATTTAATCTGTTTAGAATAATTTCTTCTGCGATTTTGCTAAGTGAGGGGAGTAGCGAAATGGGTCTATAACTGGTCGGATCTGTTGGGTCTTTACCGGGTTTTAATATAGGGGCAACGACAGCAGTTTTCCATTTCGTAGGGAAGTGGCCAATGGCTAAAATTTTAAAAATAATAGTTTGAAAGAGAGAAATTAAATTAGGGGGAAGATTTCGAATTATTTTATTATTAATACCGTCAATTCCCAGGGCTTTGTTTACGTTTAATTTTTTGATACAATCATTTATTTCAGAAATGGTGGGGGGGCAAATTTCATTAAAGTAGCTTGGGAGGGAATTCTGAAAGTCTTTGACTGTGTTATTCACAAGTAGTTCTGTGTCAGAGTGCGTGAGATTATTTACTTGAAATTGTGTCTCTAAGCTATTAGCTAAGCAATTTGCCTTGTCAATATCTGTATCTGCAATATTAGCCGGGCCTTTAAGGGCGGAGATTTTGCTTTTTTTCTTTTTAAATGAAGAGGTGAATTTCCAAAATGAACCATCATAAGTGTTTGCATTTATGAGTTTATTAATGAATTCATTTTGGCTTGTTTTTTCATTTAGCTTGTGTAAAGTTTTATTTAATTTGTTCATGATTTTCTTGTAGACTGGGTCCCTAGTGTTTTGAAAGAGTTTTCTGGCATAGTTCCTTTCCTTTCGCAATGTTCTAATTTTAGGATCTACATAACCTTGCGTAATCTTAATTGGTTTTGAAGCAGCGTTCTTAGCGTCGATGATTGTTTTTTCAAAATACTCCACTAAATCGTCGAGTTGGTCGGGGGTGTTTATATCAGAGTTGTAGTTTAGATTTTTGCTCGAAAGTGAAGAGTTAAAATTAATCCAGTTGGTAGCAGTTTTTCTATTATTATCCGGAAGTGAGTATTTAAGGTAGAAGTTAAGGAGAACTGGATTGTGATCCGAACTTAAGTCAGGTATAGAGGTGATATCATAGGGAAACAGAAAGTCTTTAATAATTGCGAGGTCTATTGTACTGGCCGAAAATACACCATATCTAGTAGGGGAGCTAGGAGCTAAAATTTCAAGTCCGGCGTGAGTGGAAAAGGAGTGTAATGATTTACCTCGTGCATTATTATTTCTACAACTCCAGCTGATATGATGGGCGTTAAAATCGCCACAAATAATTTGGTTTGAACTTATTTGAATTAAATTTTCAAGATCAAATGTAAATAATGAGTTATCGGAACTAGGGGGGATATATATTGAAGTAAGAGTAATAGGTTCTTTAAAAATATTTAGAGCAACTACTGATGCTTCAACGTAATGAAGTTTAGGGGGGATTATTTCTTGATGTGGGATGCCGTTTTTAATAAGTATGGCAGTACCACCTTTATTTGAGTCGATTCTGTAACTATAGTAAGACCAGTAGTTAGCCAGAAAAATCTTTCTTTGTGGTCTAAGGTGAGTTTCCTGAATAAGAATAGCATCGGGGTTATACTTATTTACAAATAATTTAAGATCATTAATTTTATTGGAGATGCCATCTGCATTCCAGTAAACGATACGCAAGCTGTTGCACTTGAACGTTAATTAGTAGTTGGATAGAGAATTGAGCAAAGGTTAGCGACTATTAGTACTTTTTCAGTCATTTCAGTGGTGCTATTTAATTTCCTGATGAGAGTTAATATGTTAGGTATGGTATTTACTATAGCTTTAATTTCGTTAAGCCCTTCATGTAGCTCTTGGAAGTCGCTGGGTGTAAGCCCTATCGAGTTAAATTCTTCCATTACGGCATGTGTTGTTTTGACAGGATGATTGACGGGTGTTTGATTGACAGGTGCATGGCTGATACGTGGCGCCATCTGTTGTTCACCTGAGGGTCTCAAAGTGTCTGCGTAAGAGGAATTTTCTCTAACGTGGGCAGAATTAGAAGCGGTCTTCTTAGAATTATAATAGTTTAATCTATTCTGGTTTGGTGTGTTTAACTTAGGGAAGGCCTCGCATCCTCTATAAGAGGCAACGTGACCTTCTTTGTTGCAATTAATACATCTGGGAACGTCAATTTTTTCCTTTATGTTGCATTGTCTGGTTTCGTGTTCTCCAGCGCACTTAAGGCATCTGGGTTTGATATGACAGCTATTAGCGCTATGGTGAAAGAAATTGCATTTAAAACATTGCCTGGTCATGTTTCTTGCACGGTATGACTCTACAATCACTTTTAGGTAATTAATGTGTTGGATATCGTATATTTTCTTGGTTGCCTCACATTGCACTAGTTCGATTAGGTAGAACGGAAGTTCCTTCCTGGTTCTGGTTTGTTTCAGTTGTGAAACTTTTATGACGGGGAATTTTAATTCGTCTTTTAGATAACGATGAATGCCCATAGGGTGGTGATCGTATGGAAGTCCTTTTACGACCACTTTAATTGGTCTTTCCTCTTTTTTTCTGATTATGTAATAATCGAATCCGCATTCTTTAGCACGTTTTTGTATTAATTGGTGCTGCTCAGCACTGCTTGGGAAGATTTTAATGTACCCATTTGAGAGCTTGTTGTCAGTAGGGCCGCAAGTTTGCCTAATATCAGCTAAAATATCAACGTACTCTTTTGA
This sequence comes from Argiope trifasciata, assembly GCA_026543055.1. Lineage (NCBI taxonomy): Eukaryota > Metazoa > Arthropoda > Arachnida > Araneae > Araneidae > Argiope > Argiope trifasciata. The sequence continues at coordinate 78,628 of JAPMOQ010004637.1, read as the reverse complement.
GTACCTGAGCATGAACACAAATGAAAGCTCTGGAAAACGAACTGCGCATTTATACTTTTTCGCTGCGATAATACTGCCATCTGTATATTTGCATATTGCTATCCCATGAATTTTGTCACTTCAGTGTAAATATCTGACGTTGTCAATTTGTTTGATCAACTAAATGATATCAGAATTTTTGAGTATAATTATTTCATTTATATATTCAGTTACTAATTGATGTCAGCTAAATAATTTTGAGTCATATTTGAATTGATTAAAATTCTTTGGAAACATCCATTCTTCAATAATTTGTCGATATTACTTAATGTGTAATGTATCTATAAGAAATGTTACGGAGGACTAGGAACCAATTTTGGGGTGTATGAGTTATTGCAAAGATTCCGATAAATACTTCGGAAATAAATACTTCATATAAATGACCCTTCCGTATTCACGGTTTCTGTCTTCGCGGCCTATTTATGGAACATATGCCCCGCGAATCAGAAGCTTTTACTGTATTCGTGGAGGCCGCGGTAGCCTGGTTGGTAGAGCGTCAGTCTCGTAACCGAAAGGTCGTGGGTTCTGTCCACGTCTCGGCCAAAGACCGCCGTGTAGCTAATGGCAGTTGGGGCACGTTAAATATGTCGAGACTGTAAAGTCCTCCAAGTTCCCATAACAAAACGATACCTCTGGGGGTACTGAATCAAGGATGAGTCGGTCTCTGATTTAAATCTAAATTCTGACTTGCGGATGGATGAATGAGTTCGACCACCCCCTAAAAAGGGTTGTGTCGTGTGTGTGAGCTACAAGTCAGACTTCTGCCTTCTGGGTGCTCAGGGGTCTTTACCCTCAGAAGCTACTGCACCCCCTTTCCGTGAAAAACACGGACGCGACAAAGAAAAACCTGTTTTCGTGAGCAGCTGTGTGTTTGTCTCGGCTGTAAATAATTGTCCTCACTGTGTTGTGAATATTTGAGCTTCGATCTGTAAATAAACGTCGTCTGTGTTGGGTATTCTACTACTGTCTGTCCATCACAAGAACTCTGCTAGACGATCGTCTGTGTTTATGGCGGGCGTCATAGAAACCGGCTTCGGTTGGGAAGATCCATTTTGAATGGGTGGAATCGGACGGAAGTCTTGGGGAGTATTCTTGTTCTTGGCGTCAATTGTAGCGATAAGAAAAACTTGTTGCTCGTTCGTCTTCTCGCTTTCGTCGCAGTTGCACGATCTTTATATTCGCTTAGCTTACTTCTTTTATATTTTATTAATCTTTTCTTTCGTTAATATTTAACTGCATACAACTATTTTTTTGTCTCTCAAAAACATATAAATTTAAATCAAATGAAATAATTACGATTTATTATATTATTGCTTTTATGTTAAATTAGATGCGTTTGCAGCGGATAATTTTATATTAATAACATATAAATTTAAATGAAATGAAATAATTACGATTCATTTTTTGTCTTGCATGAGATTTTACTTCTTAATTTTTTTTCTTGCCCAGTCGTTATACACGCAAATAATTATTCAGTTTTTCTGTTTGATTTGCTTTTCACTTTGTAAATTTACAACAAAAATATCAGATATTTTCAATACTCCGAGTACGCAAATAAATTTTTATCTTTGTGATTTTTTTTTGAATTTGTGTCCAACAATTAAATGCAATAATACATAATATCGCCAGTTTGGCGCTAAACGTGCCAGCTAGAGAAACTTGAATGAATTTCTACCTCCGCGAAATGAACTCTTCCTACAGTAACCTGTTTCTATGACGCCCGCCGTAAACATAGACGATCGTCTAGCAGAGTTCTTGTGATGGACAGACAGTAATGGGCTGGTCATTGTGTGTTCCGGACACACCCACTACACAAGTAAACGAACCCGACGGATCAGCAAAGTAAAAACAACAGAAATGATGCTTACGACATTCTTCCTGTTTTCTTTGGCGTTGCTCTGCGGTATCTCTACGGTGTGGGCGTCTTCCCATCCCAATTCATGGCGAGCGAATTCCACCACCGCCAACTGGAATCCAAGACAAATTCCTGCAAATGGATTTCATATATCATAAATAGCAATTCACACTGTTATATATACTCATTTTTATTAAGCAATGTTTTCCGTTTCCTTTAATGTCATTGCTCCATATTTGTAAAATCACGCCTTTGGCGGCGGAGAATCGTTCCTTGGCGAAATCTGTAACTACGCCAGCCTGGCAAATATGTAACACTGCACAATTTAAGGTATCCGACTACGTTAACCCTGCACAGGTCGAGCGAAATTCAAATTCATAGATACTTGTATGCAATCTTTATTTCTAATTTATTATTTTGCATAACCCTTTATTTACTAACAGTACTTGAAAGTAAGATTTAAATCCAGCTTATATTTTTATTATGTGACTCTTTTCTTTAATGGCATTCTAAAGAGCACGGAGAATGTAATCCAAATAACACGAAGTTAATACAATCTAAACGTAGGAATTAAGAATATTTCATTAATAATTCAATTAATTAAGATATTTCTGGTGATTACACTTTTTTCCTTGGGTTCCCTGGGATTATTCTTCAAAGGAAACTAAACGACTGATGCAAAAATGTTGAAAAATAGACAACAGAATTCGGTAAACAATGGTTTAAACCTACATTTGTAATCCGCCTTCATCCCTTACTGTAATACTAAATTTAAAGTGTCCGACTACGTTAAAAACACAGATTATCGAACACACTGGCCAGTTATTTTTTTATTGTTATTTCTTGTAGTTCAGACTCTTCTCTTTCCAAGACAGTTTTTATTTTTTGTAAAAGGCCTGATCTATCAACCAGGGGAATTTTCAGCAAAAAATATTTTTCAACTCAAATTTGTGTTTCATTTTCTCAAAACTTTAATGTTCATAAACATTCTCCACCGTTAACATGACATCCCAAAAACTAATAGAGGTATTCATGTAAAAGCGTGTGTTTTAACCCTGCACAGGTCGCGCGGATCACAGTAAGACTTTAAGTGAGTTTGATGCTTAAATAATAATCAAGAAGTGCCTTGTTATGTTTAAAGCTGATTAAAGAATGTTGATTCAGGATTTTGGAGTTTTATTTTGATTTGAAAATGGACTACAATTGTAATCCGCGCGCCCTTTTACGTGACTTTATAGAGCGCGACCGGTGCAGGGTTTAAACACTGGTATTCGACCATACTGGCGATTTTTTGTTGTCATTCAGACTTTTCTCTTTCCAAAAACAGTTTGTTTTTTTCTTAGAAAAGTAAGGTCTAACCTATTACACAGAGAAATTTCAAGCAAAATATATTTTTCAGCTAAAATTTGTCTTTTACTTCCATTTTAATTTTCATAAAAATAATCCACCATTCACATGATATCCCAAAAACTAATAGAAGTATTTACATAAACATTTCAGCGTGAGTTTTAAATGATGTGGGCAATGAAATGAACCAAAAGTTTTACTGTGGGTGAAATACTTTTTCATTTATAGGGGTCTTTAGAAAAATTAAATGGCGATTCCTGCAAATTAATTTTTTTTTTGGGGGGGGGGGGGGTATTGTGAATGTTAACCCCTTAAAGGTCGCATCATTTTGAAGAAAATGGTCATAAAAGTGCCTATGTTTTTTATTCAAGAAAATTACATAAAACTGAGTGTACGTACAATATTTGCATTCCTTGTTCTTTTTTAGCTTGAAAACTGTTTTAAATCGAAAATGTCCAAATTTAGGGTAATTATGACAGAATGCTAGTTTTCCAACAAAGTTAGGAAATAAAAAAAATACGTGTTTTAAGCATTCAAAGATAATTTTATTGCATTTACACATAAAGCAAATAAATACTAGTCATTTTTTTCTTCTGTGATACATTTTAAAGCATTAGATGCATGGGCCAACATCAATATCAGGACAATAGTACCGAGTTCCCTTTCTGCTGACATCTAGTCTATATCTATATCTATACTTATAATAAAGCTCAATGTGTGTGTGTGTTGGCGCTCTACAGGCCAGCCCGTTGGACCTACAGCTACCAAATTTGGTACATGTCTACCTTGGAGGTCGGGAATGTGCACCTCGGAGCCCTTTTTTCGAATTTTTAATTAGAATTTGAATTAAAATTTAAGCGAAATTTCGACGTTTTTCCGCTATAACTTCCGAAAGTATTATAACACAAACATGATTTTTAAATCAAATTAAAGATTAAAAAAAAATATCTTTCTCATGGTATCAGTGTTTAATGTATAACTCAAGCTTCCATTTTTAACGAATTTTTAAAGAAATATTTTAACTATGTTTATTTAGCACGTGACTGGATAAAATAATAGAAAATAATGCCGGAAGTTCAAATAAAAGAACAACTATCATCGCAAATCAAATCTAAAGAAATGCAACTTTCAGCACGTGACTAGATAAAATAAAAGAAATATAAAATGTGATATCTTCTAAAAAAATAAATGCAAGGCAAAGGATTCTATGATCGTTTGCAACATCTATATCATTAATTCCATAAATTATCTTTATTTACAGTAAACCTGATCGAATTTAGACAGGATATGCATTGAAATCCCGACTTAATGGCATATTTCTATTATCGTTTGCAATATCTGTATCATTAATTCAATATTTTTTCCCTTTTTCACTTTCTTTAAAAAAACATATTTAATATTTTGGCAACATTGCCGAAAAAAATATTTTTAATATTTATGAAGCATAATCAATAAAATATTAGAGCATTAAACTCAAAAAGTTTTTCCGAAAAGTTTTAAAGTTACCGACTCTTTAACTACTAATAACTGAATCTTTAAACTTTAACTATTTTTAAAATTTTGGCTAATGAATATGAGATTTAAAAGAAAATTTTAGAACGCATTACTCATGGCGAACCAGCTGGTCGCCAAATGCGGCTAGTTTAAAATAAATTCGCTATGTCTAAAAACATTACAAATAAACTAGGGCAGTGCCATCTGGTGTATATATTGAGAAATAAACATGATTCTGGGCATGAGAAAAAAAATGTTTTAATATTTTTGGCGCCTTACTTTTGAACAACAGCCCGTAAATATCACGGGCGCGAGAAATAGAGGACGAAACTTCACCCCGTCATTTTCATGGGAGCGAGAACGAAGGGGTTAATGTCTAGAACGGTTGAGATTGTTCCATATTTGTAAAATCACGCCTTTGACGGCGGAGCATCGTCCCTTGGTGAAATCTGTAACTACGCCAGTCTGGCAACCATGTAACACTGCACAATTTAAGGTATCCGACTACGTTAAAAACACTGGTATTCGACCCTATTCACGATTTTTTTTTAAAAAAAGTGTTATTTCTTGTCATTCAGACTTTTCTCTTTCAAAAACAGTTTGTTTTTTCTCAGAAAAGTAAGGCCTCACCTATTATACAGAGGAAATTTAAGCAAAATATATTTTTGAGCTAAAATGTGTCTTTCACTTCAATTTTAATTCTCATAAAAATTCTCCACCATTCACGTAATATCTCGAAAACTAATAGAGGTATTTACATATAAATTTCAGCATGTGCTTTAAATAATACGAGCAATGAAACGAACCAAAAGTTTTATGGCCGGTGAAATCCTTTTTCCCTTTACAAATGTTTTTAGAAAAATACAGCAGTGAATTTATGGGAAAAACGCATATATACTTATATTTTTACCCATAACTTCTTTGAATCAATAATTTTTTTTTTTTTTCGATTTTGGTTCATTTCCTTCATTATTGTATTCTATTACTTCTGTGCAAAGAGAAATAGGACTGCTGCATTGCCATTTTGTGCAGAGTGTTGGCCGTTTTGGTTAAATTTTATTAAAAATCACTACACATTTTCCTATTTCTCAAAATATATAATATTCTCAAATAATGTTTTTTGTATTCATAGTGTTTACAATTGATAATACATCTAAAAACCAAAAATAGTTTTTAAAAAATCGAATTTTTCAAAATTTTTTCCTTCGAACGGAGTTGGTTATCTTAAAGCTGGATGATAAACCATTTTTAATATCTTTCGGTTCATTCGATAATAATATTTTTGGTTGTGAACTGTAACAGTAACTTGATTTCTTGTGAACTAGCCGCCTTTGGCGACCAGCTGGTTCGCCATGAGTAATGCGTTCTAAAATTTCCTATTAAATCACATATTCATTAGCCTTGAAGTAATTCCGGGCATTGATTGGCCTGAAATTAATATTTTCTAGAAGATGATGGACGGAAAGTTCTGAAAGAACACGTTTTCCTAATAATGTTCTTTTATTTTATAAATCAGTCAGTTTTAATTCTTGATTTAGAAGACTGATTGATGCAAAAACTTTTATTTTAAATATTAATAAAAATATTTTGTAAAATAGGACTCACAGAGCAAAGTATGAAGAAATCTAAAACTCATTATTCATAAATGCATTGTTTGACTCAAGCTACATAAAATGTAATTATTTACTTCATTTAGATCAAATTAATAGTATTAAACAATATATATGCCTATTAATAATATTTTACAAATTGACCATTGGACCGGAGTTTGAATGCATATCCTGTATAAATAAAGATAATTTACTGAATTAATGATTTAAATAGATCATAGAGTCCTTTTCCTTGCATTTATTTTTATAGAAAATATCACATTTTATATTTCTTTTATTTTATTTTATTCAGTCACGTGCTAAACGTTGTATTTCTTTAGATTTGATTTGCGATGATTGTTGTTTTTCTTGTTTGAACTTCCGTCATTGATTTATTTTATTCTATCCAGTCACGCTAAAAAGAAAAAAAATTCTTCTTTAAAAATTCGTTAAAAATAGAAGCTTCAGTTATACATTAGTACACTGATACCATTAGAAATCTAATTTTTTAATCTTTAAATTGATGTAAAAATCATGTTTGTGCGATCATATTTTTGGAAGTTATGGCGGAAAAACGTCGGAATTTCGCTTAAATTTTAATTAATTCAAATTCTAATTAAAAATTCGAAAAAAGGGCTCCGAAATGCACCTCCAAAGTATACATGTACCAAATTTGGTAGCTGTAGGTCCAACGGTCTGGCCTGTAAAGCGCCAACACACACACACACACACACACACATTGAGTTTTATTATAAGTATAGATGACGTGGCGGCGCGAGATGCATTCTGGCGTTGCTGTGGTAACCTGGAGTCAACAATTTTTTTAAAAAGAAATAGAACGCTCTTATACATACCACTTGCTCTTTTCATCCGCACTGACTAAATAGATGGGTTCTTTTATACTAACCCTATGATAATTAAATCAAAAATATTTTCATGCCACTTTTTAAAATTTGCTACATAAATATTGTCAGTTATTCTCACCTTCTATTTTTTCTTAATTTTTAATCTTTGTTGTTTTTAATTACAGTAAAGAAATGTCATTTAATTAGATATCGGATGGATATAACATGATAGCAGTATTTGATTTATTGCAACTTATTACGCTGAAATTTTTACGTAAATATCTCTATTAGTTTTTTGAGGTATCAAGTGAACGGGGGAGAACTTTTATTAAAATTAAAGTTTTGAGAAAGGGGATCTCCACACAGAGATCAAATCTTTAAAAAAAAATGTTTTTGAAGACTGGATAAGTTGTACACAAAAATGTAAATTTTTAAACATATTGTTGTCAGACACTTCATCTAAGATTGCTGTAAATAATATTTTTTTAAACCCTTTTTAAGTATATTTCTTGATATTCCAAAAATTATTCTTGGATTTCTTGACAGAACTGTATAATTTCACGTCTTCCAGTTCCAAACAAATCATTTATAAGGCCCTTTCCATCTCAATTCGGCCGATTCCCTCCATGGATAAAGTTCATAAAATATGTGGTGACATCTTACTAAGCTAGTAACTACCACTAAATATCGTTGGTCACTTTTGTATAGTGGATAAGTTACTCGGCTGCAACTCTGAAGATCACAGGTTCGATCCTTGGCGGAATTCAACCTACACATTAGCACAATTCCGCAAAAAATATTCCAATGAGAACACAGCTCGTTCCTAGAATCGTTAAGAATTTAACTGCAGCACAGAACTGTGCAAGAAACGAAAGCAAGTATCTGAGATTTTGGTCCCTGGATGCTCTGTTCTCATCGGTGCAAGAAAAAATACTTTTTTACATTTTAAAGAGAGGGTTGAGTTAATGGAGTTTACTGCCGCATAAACCACTTCTGATTAAGCAGTGCCAACGACAAGGTACTCTATTCAAGAACTTAAAAAAATATGCATAAATAAACTGTCACGTAGATTTCAAGCATTGCAAAAAATGATGAAATACTTAAATAAGGTAAACCATTTTTTAAAAAGTAAAAAATTGCGGATGAGGCACTTTATGAAGGATGTCTTTTTAATACGAAATGAGGGGAATGAAAACACCGAACTCGTTGAGAATCAAAACGTGGACACTCGATCAGATTGAAAGGATTAAAAAGTAATTTAAAATAGGATTGAAAAGTATGCAATCATACTGAATTTTAGCTCATTTGAAGTACTGATAAAATTAAAGTTTTATTCAGAAATGAAATTTGAAAAGCACGATAAATTTGCAATTAACAAGTCCTAAAGTATTGATGTATGCAAATCAAATTGACCCCTAGAAGTCAGCAATTCTTACAATTCAAATAAAATAAAGGTTGAGAATTATTCACCTATACTTATAATAAAGCTCATTGTGTGTGTGTGTGTGTGTGTGTGTGTGTGTGTGTGTGTGTGTGTGTTGGCGCTCTACAGGCCATACCGTTGGACCTACAGCTACCAAACTTGGTACATGTGTACCTTGGAGGTTGGGAATATGCACCTCGGAGCCCTTTTTTCGAATTTTTAATTAGAATTTGAATTAATTAAAATTTAAGCGAAACTTCGAAGTAAAAAAGAATTCGAATAAAAAAAACTATCATCGCAAAATAAATCTAAAGAAATGCAACTTTTAACACGTGACTGGATAAAATAAAAGAAACATAAAATGTGATATTTTCTAAAAAAATAAATTCAAAGCCAAGGTTTCTACGATCGTCTGCAATATCTAAATCATTTATTCCATAAATCATCTTTATTTACGGTAAACCTGCTTGAATTTAGACAGGATATGCATTGAAATCCCGACTTAATGGCATATTTCTATAATCGTTTGCAATATCTGTATCTTTAATTCAATAATTTTTTCCCTTTTTTTCGCTTTCTTTAAAAAAAAATATTTAATATTTTAGCATCACCGAAAAAAAAACATTTTTAACATTTTGGAAGCATAACCGATCATTAAAACTGACTGATTTATAAAATTAAAGAATATTATTAGGAAAACTTGTTCTTTTAGAACTTTCCGTCCATCATCTTAAAGAAAACATTAATTTCAGGCCAATCAATGCCCAGGATTACTTCAAGCCTAATGAATATGTGATTTAATTGAAAATTTTAGAACGCATTACTCATGGCGAACCAGCTGGTCGCCAAAGGCGGATAGTTTATAATATACATAAACAGGCCGTATTGTGTTAAATGGATGAAAAAATTAAGCACCTAGGCGTGAGCTCATAAACTTAAGTATATATAATTTATATATTTAAGTTTATAATAAAGCATGTTTTTAATAAAAGAATTTTTTTTAATTTAAGTTTTAATCTTTTCTTAAAAAACATCTTTTCAAATCTTAATCGATGTTTAGATGACTTGCCTCTTATTTTAATTGACGGAATTGTTAGCAATAATTAATGCAAAGAAACTCTGAAAATTTGAATTAAGAGCAAACTGAATAGAATCAATACACTTTTCAAACATTGAAGATTCAAATAATTGGTAAATTTGACAAAAATATACTTGCAAAATTATTTTCACAAGATATGAGGCAAAAAATAACCAGAGATGATCTTATACATCTTTTAAGATATATATATATATATATATATATATATATATATATAT
>JAPMOQ010004637.1:0-61017 GCA_026543055.1 Argiope trifasciata | reverse complement strand
ACTGAAGTGGCAAAAGTCATGGGATAGCAATATGCAAATATACAGATGGCAGTAGTATCGCAGCGAAAAAGTATAAATGCGCAGTTCGTTCTCCAGAGCTTTCATTTGTGTTCAATTCATTCTCGTCCCAGTCATGGAAGGGGACGGTCGTTCCGAACGCTCCTTCTCGAGCTTAGGCTCTGTTAGCAGTAGAAGCCCTGTGTTTGAAATTTTGTCGAAGCAGTGTCGTGACAGCTTTGATCCTAGGTCGGGCGAACATTGTGTTCTACCCAACTGCCAATACCACCCCAACAACGAGCAATTAACTTGCCGACGTCTTCGAGACGTTTTGGATAAATTAAAACATACTGAAGAAGTATTGAAAACGTTATCTCGCACCGACTTAAAAGAGTACGGCGCCCTGAGTACCGCAAAGCAGGCGTTACTTACCATAAATAAAAACAGCCTTGTAGAACTTAACGAAGAAATAGAACTTCTTAGCCCCTGCCCAGTAAAAAATTGCAAATATCATCATAACCAACCTGACGAAAGCATGGATATGGAAACCACAGTCAGTACTCCAACGCAGAAAAGGAAAGAATCCCCAGTAAACCCAGACGGCTTCAAAACAGTTTCCCCAAGAAAAGCGGCCAAAAATCCCAAGATCAACATAGAATCAACCCCCATAGCCACTGACAACAAGTTCAGCGCTCTCACAGAAGACAGCCAAGAGAAGAAAAATACTGTTCCAGTCATAAACTTAAAGCTCTCCAAAACCTACAATTTAGCCCTGCAGACGATCCATCTGGAGTTTCCTGAAACCACCAATAGACTGTATAATAACACCATCCTTATACAACCGGCAACGGAAGAACAAAGAGCAAGCATTATTCAACTCCTAGACAAATTGCACGAAGAATACTTTCTATCCGAGAATAAAGAAGAAAGGCCCTTAAAAATAATTATCAGAGGACTCCCCGGCAGCACCGAAATAAAAGAAATCAAAGATGCCCTGGAAGAAAAGAATTACGAAACATCAAGAATCTCCCAGCTCAAAAATTACAGAGAAAACTCACTCTATCCCCTCTTTCTAGTAGAAGTCAAGAAAACTGCAAATTCACAAAACATCTATAACGAAACCACCCTTCTCCACCTGAAAATCAAAATAGAATCATATAGGAAAAAACCCACTGCCACCATCTGTTTTAACTGCTCAGGTTTCTTCCACTCGGCCAGGAACTGTAGGATGACCCCAAAATGCATTAAATGCGGAGGGGCGCACGCCACGAGAAATTGCAGTATCAAAGAAAAAATAGAAGAACCAGTTTGCATCAACTGCAACGAAAAAGGTCATCTTGCTGCCTGGAAAGGATGCAAAAAATATCCCAAACTCACCTACAAAGCCGGAAAACCCACCTACGCAGAAATAATCAAAAAGTCATTCCCAACTCCCAAGTCATATCCTCAGAAAACATCGCATCATGACAATATCCCGCAAGTTCAACCTCAAGTTTCAAGCCCTAATCCACCCCAAAATGAAAATATCCTAAATGATCTCCATAGTATGAAAGATATTTTTGAAGCCCTGAGAACTTTAAAAGAAGTATTCAACGAATTTCCTGGTCTACTTCAGGCTGCAAAACTCGCCAAGACAGCGAAAACTGCACAAGAAAAGAAACTCATCATACTCAATGCTATCATCTAGCGGCAGTGAGCCTCTTTCGCACATCCAGTAGCTGCTTTCTGATTCGCCCTGCCAGGTCGACTCCCTGATCTTGCTCTCCCATTGGCTCCCCTGGCCTCACAGGACTGATTCGGTTCCAGAAATGTTTCCTGGCCTTTTTCTTCCTCATTTTGTCAATCTCATCGAAGACGATCACGACCAATATCGAAAGTCAGGTCTTTCGCACTTATCATATTGGAGTTTAAGCCCCTGCGGGGCTAGGTACTCCGTTAACCACCATCATTACCAGAGCTTTCATTTGTGTTCAAGTTATTCATGCGAACAGGTTTTTCGTGATTTATGGCGGCACGACGAGAATTAACAGACTTTGAACGTGGAATGTTAGTTGGAGCTAGACGCATGAGTCATTCAATTGCGGATATCATTAATGAATTCAACATTCCAAGATCCACAGTATCAAGAGTGTGCCGAGAGTACGAAATTTCAGGCATCACATCCCATCATGGACAGCGCAGTGGGCGACCACCTGCACTTAACGACCGAGACCGCAGACGTCTGTGTAGAATGGTCAATGTTAATAGACCCGCAAGACTTCGTCAAATAACTGCAGGAATCAATGTGGGACGTACGAGGGACGTGTCCGATAGGACTGTGCGGCGAAATTTGTCTTCCTTGGGCTATGACAGCAGAAGACCGACTCGAGTGCCTTTACTGACAGCACGACATCTCCTGCAGCGACTCTCCTGGGCTCGTGAGCATATCGACTGGTCCCTAGACCAGTGGAAAACCGTGGCGTGGTCAGATGAGTCACGATTTCAGTTGTTACGAGCTGATGGTAGAATTCGAGTGTGGCGCAGACCCCACGAAGCCATGGACCCAAACTGTCAGCAAGGCACTGTTCAAGCTGGTGGTGGCTGCATAATGGTGTGGGCTGTTTTTACATGGCATGGACTCGGTCCTCTGGTGCAACTGAACCGATCATTGACTGGAAAGGGTTATGTTCAGCTGCTTGCAGATCACTTGCAGCCATTCATGGACTTCACGTACCCACACAACGATGGGATTTTTATGGATGACAATGCGCCATGTCACTAGGCCAGAACTGTTCGCGATTGGTTTGAAGAACATTCCGGACAATTCCAGCGCATGATCTGGCCACCTAGATCGCCCGATATGAATTCCATCGAGCATTTATGAGACATCATCGAAAGGTCCGTTCGTGCCCAAACTCCTGCACCATCCACACTTTCACAATTATGGACGTCTATACAGACAGCATGGCTCAATATTCCTGCAGAGGACTTCCAACGACTTGTGGACTCCATGACACGTCGAGTTGTTGCACTTCGCCGGGTAAAAGGAGGACCGACACGATATTAACAGTCATCCCATGACTTTTGTCATTTCATTGTATATATATTCAGAAAACGTAATTAATACTAGATGATGCTGAAAAGATTTTTTATCAGAATAACTTTAAAGTTAAAAAATATATAATTACATAAGTTCTACAACTTAATTTATACTTTTTACGTGTCCAATTTAAAAAAATGTACACATAAAAAGTAACCGACTATTTTCCTTTGTAATTTTTAAAATACTCAACTCAAATTTTAATATTAAAATGACAAAAATCAGACAGAAATATTTTGAAGTGACAAATTAAATAAAATTATCCATACAGCTTCTATTTTAACGTTATTTTTATATTAAAAAATTAAATATGTAAGACATTTTCTATGAATAGAAATAATAATCATAGAAACGAGAATATTATTTTAGCTAAGTAGGAAAGTAAGTGGCGAAACATTATTATTACAGTTAATTTTACATTTAAAAAAAATTGTCATTGAGAATTTCAGTTTCTACATCTCTAAATATTCTTCTTCTCTGAACAATTATACAAATCATTTGTTTCATTAGCTTTCCATAACAGTAATTTAATTTCTGCAGAGCATAGTATAGGTGGGTTGCGAATATACTCGAGGGAAAGTCAGCACAATCAATTTTCTGTCGAAGATAACTTACACCTGAATTCGAAACATCTGTACTAACAATAAATTTGCTTCTCCCGCTTGTGGTGATATAATAAGACAGATAACATCTACGGGACATGAGCATGCTTTGGTCCAGTGGTATGTTACTGGCTTTCAGACCCAAAGGTCACGGGTTCTATTCCGAACACATTTCACCTTCCCACAATGGTGACTTCGAAGAATGAGCCTTCAACCTTCACGCAACTGTCGTGGCGCCATCTACCCGCAAACACAGTCGTCAGACTCACTTGGCGTGACAATTCACGCAAGCTCGCCATAAAGTTTGGCGTGACTAAAAAGCTCTCAGCTCGCCATAACGCTTGGCGTGACTAAAAAGCTCTCCGCTCGCCAAACAAAGATGGGTACGGCACATTAGACACAACAACTACACACAGCAACCATTCACTCAACAAACCAATTCATCACCACACAACAAACAACGCATATCGTTCGTCAACTCACTGGAGGGCGAGTCTGTGGTTAATAAGACAGATAACATCTACGGGAGATGAGCATGCTTTTGTCCAGTGGTATGTTATCTGCCTTCAGATCCAAAGGTCCCAGGTTCTATTCAGAACACATTTCACCTCCCACAAGCTCTAAAAAAATGGGTTAACAAATGAGAGGGGCAAGACTTGACGGAGAGCAGCCGCTAGTTATTTTTTTATGCTTTGAACGAGAATGAAACCAATCAAAACAATGTAGGAGAAGGTCAGATTTGAAAGCTGCTAATGGGAAAACAGTTCATGTCAGCCTTCAGATTAAATGAGAAGATACAAACAGCAAAGATACAAACAAATTCACAAAAGAATGTCAGAAGATATTGAATAAACATCTTTAAGTTGCTAAAAAATAATTCTTGTGCCTTAATATTTCTTAATATCAAATTCCTTATATTCTTATTTCTTAATATTAAATTCTTTATATTCTTATTTAATATTAAGTGAGAAATATGTTCGAATTGAATTTTTATTAAAATTTTACAAAATCCACCCGGAGTAAGTCTCTAACATTCAAAAAGTAACTGCCCACAAAATTTCACATCCCTTATTTCAGTGATGCTCTGTATTATTCAGGCAAATCTTTACATTCCAAATAAGAAAAATTTCAGTAGAGGAAAAAAAATCATGTAAAAGTTACCAAAAACTTTTAAAAAATGATACAATCTGAATTATAAAGTATTAAAAGTTTTTTAATACTTTTTAAAAATTTCTTTTACATTTTAAATATTAGAACTAGCAGAATTAAAAAAAAAATAATTAACATTTCACAAGATTGGTTCAACCGATGATAATTTTTTTAAGGAATGGGGACATTTACTAAAGTACACTGCAAAAGAAGTTATTGAAAATTTATGCCTTCAAATTAAAATTTCATTTCACTGGATTTTACGCAGTCGACTAAAGTAATTACAATCACAATAAAGAATCGTTCTTTCAAAAATGTTCAAAAACATCGCTCAAAACATATTAAAGAAAATGATGATTAAATGTGTAATGAGAATTCATGGTAATCAGAATAAAAGCAGCATCATAAATAATCTTTCAAGTAGAATTTCAGAACAATTTCTGCCAACTCTGGTAATACTACATAGTGTTTAAGAATACTTAAAGAGTTCAACATAAGGTTACCAGGTGTAACTAAAAAAAATTATTCTCTATTTAGAATACTCAATATGAAAGAAATTAAAACAGTTTTTGAAATGCAGCCACAGTTCAGCAATTTCGTTTTTTGCTCTTTTGAAATAACCATTCCAATATTTCATTATATACACCGGAGAGTGTTGGGGGAGGCGGAGTAGCAAAAAAATATATATATTAAGCATTTTCTTGACGTGCATTGAAACTCCTATATACTTTCCTTTCACCAGTTTTCTTTTTTGATACATTCAGTAAACAAAGATTTATGACCAATTTCGATTTATCGTCTCAAGAAACAAAAATGAATTATTATTTGTTTGTTTGTACTTCTCGAAAAAATCAAGCACTTTAAAAAGGTGCTTAAAAATTCTTTTCAAGTTTAAGCACTTTTTAAGAATTTTTCATGACATTATGCACAACGATAAACTTAGAATTTTTTTTCATGAAAGATCAATACAGCGTTTTCCAGCATGATAAAAAAATTGAATTAAACACTCATTTCCTTTTCTACCAGCTTTTTTTTTTAGCATCAAATAATGTTAATGCAAAGATATTTTATTTTTACTGAAAGCAGATATAAAAGTGCATTAATAATTAATTTTTATCAAATAATTTTAAGAAACAAAATAGCATATATTATTTAGTCGATTTTTCCTTTATTATTATTAGTATTGTTTCCAAGAAAAATTTTAAAATTTGATAGCAATCTCCTAGATAGTTTAGTTTAGCTATATTAACGTCCTGTTTAAAGCAACACGAGGGCTATTTTTGGGACGGACCTCGTCATTTGGAACCAAGATCAGGTGACGAGGATGACACCTGAACTGGCACCCCCCCCCTCTCCACACCACACCAACGGGAGGACGTTTGGCCTGACAGCTTGAACGTGCAAGAGACCCCCTCACACGACGGTTCTTCGGTGGAATCGAGTCTCGAACCCGAAACCCTCCGGCTCCGAGACCTTACCCCCAGCAATCTCAACATAGATAATACCAGAACAAAATTATTCAATTTTGATCAAAATGAAAAGTTTCTTATGTAAAAGAATGCAATTCTTGGCAAATAATGCTTTGATAGAAAAGCAAGCAGTAAGACATAAACAAACAATACCTAAGAAAGGTTTCTTATTTGTTCTTGCCCAATGAATCGCAGCGATTTTGCCTTCGATGCCCGTCGTGCCAAAGCCTCCAGGAACAATGACTCCACTGAAAAGAATTAAGATCAAAACCAAATGTCTGCTTAGGCTTGATTATTTTGACATACACATAAAAAAGATTTTTTAATGAGCTATATACGAGGGCAATCCCAAAAAAAAGGTCTCCTATGTTTTTAGATATACAAAGAACCGTTTATTTTCTATAATTGCTACATCACTTTAAAGACTGAAGAATGCTTTATTTTTCAAAGTAATCACCATTTCGGTCGAGGCATTTTTGCACACCCTGTGGTAGTTTTACAATGCCCATGTCATACCAGCTTGCCGCCATGCCCTTCAGGAAGCGTTGAACCGTGCAACTTTTCAGTTAAAATCCCGTGGATTGTGCTTCTGGAAACCTCAGGAACCAAAATCCAAAGAGCATCCAGAGTGATCCTCCGATCTTTACGCATGAGTTCCTCAACTTTCGCGACTGTCTCGTCGGGAATCGACGGCCTCCCGCTCCTTTCTTCGTCATGAATTTCAGTACAACCGGCTGTAAACTCTCTACACCATTTGCGAACGTTTTTGACATCCATGCACGACTGCCTATACACTTCCGTCAATAGGCGGTGAATTTCAACCGGTTTAACGCCTTTTGCGTTCAAAAATCGAATAATTGCGCGCACTTCGCTCTTGGCGGTAACGTTTACCGGGAGCTCCATTTCAAATGGCTGCCAAACCAAGACTGAGCATCCGACAGAAGCGCCTGCGTGCTTATGTGGTTGCGGAGAAGGCCCCACTCACAACAGTGTTGCCAAAAACCATATTAAAACTTTCTCTACGTCCCCAAAAAACAGGAGACCTTTTTTTGAGGATTGCCCTCGTATATTTATTTACTCTAATTAATATTAAGTTTTCTATATTAATTGTAAAATGAGCGACTTATTATGATCATCAAATGATCACTTATTAGATTAATATAACAAAGTAATTAATAGAGCCATAATAACATCATAGATAAGCAAATACAAAAGCATTTGTTGGTCAAACACTCTTCTATCAAAAGAATGAGAATTTTTACAATGTGCAAGAAAAATCAAATTCATTTTCTCAAAATAATAAAGAATGTTCAGAGGTTCCATTTTACACAAATTTTGGCAAACAATTGGAATAAAGCATGCTATCAGGATGACAGAGTTGTCATTCATACATAAAAGGGAAATGAATACAAATCTTATCACTGAGAAAAAAACAAATCAAGAATAACGTGCAGGGGAATATTAAGAACACTGGAAATGCAAGCTCTGTTTAGATTTATTAAAAAGAGAGAGCATTAAATAGCATCTTATAATATTTAACATAGTACGAAAATGAAATAATCTCAAAAATAAGCAACTAGTTTTTTATTTAAATAATGACACCTACTCTGCTCTACAAAATATAAGCAACAAGTAATTTATTCAAATAATGACACCTACAACTAACTACTCTGCTAGTAGTAGTAGAGCAGAGTAGTAGTAGAATATCCTGTTACTACAACTACTCTGCTCTACTACTATTCTAGACAGTAGAGTAGAAAAAAAATATTTTTTTCTACTCTACTCTGTCAGCAACAACTACTCTGCTCTACAAAATATAAGCAAATAGTTTTTTTTTTTTTAATAATGACACCAACTCTGCTCTACAAAATATAAGCAACTAGTAATTTATTCAAATAATGACACCTACAACTACTCTGCTAGTAGTAGTAGAGAAGTGTAGACTATTCTTTTACCACAACTACTCTGCTCTACAACTACTCTAGACAGTAGAGTAGAAATAATATTTTTTTCCACCCTACTCTGATAGCAACAACTACTCAGTTCTACAAAATATAAGCAACTAGTTTTTTTATTCAAATAATGACACCTACAACTGCTCTGCTAGTCGTAGTAGAGCAGAGTAGTAGTTGACTATTCTGCTACAACAACTACTCTGCTCTACTACTATTCTAGACAGCAGAGTAGGAAAAAATGATATTTTTTGCTACTCTACACTGCTAGCAACAGCTACTCTGTTCCACAAAATATAAACAACTAGTTTTTTTTTATTTAAATAATGACACCTACTCTGCTCTACAAAATATAAGCAACTAGTTTTTTTATTCAAATAATAACACCTACAACTACTCTGCTAGTAGTAGTAGAACAGAGTAGTAGTAGCCTATTCTTTTACCACAATTATTCTGCTCTATGACTACTCTAGACAGTAGAGTAGAAAAAAAAAATTTTCTACCCTACTCTGTCAGCAACAACTACTCTGTTCTACAAAATATAAGCAACTAATTTTTTTTATTTAAATAATGACACCTATTCTGCTCTACAAAATATAAGCAACTAGTAATTTATTCAAATAATGACATCTACAACTACTCTGCTAGTAGTAGTAGACTATTCTGCTACTAAAACTACTCTGCTCTACTACTACTCTTTTAGTAGTAGTAGACTACTCTGCTAGCAACAACTACTCTGCTCTACAAAATATAAGTAACTAATTTTTTTATTTAAATAATGATACCTACTCTGCTCTACAAAAAATAAGCAATTAATTATTTATTCAAATAATGACATCTACAACTACTCTGCTAGTAGTAGTAGAGCAGAGTAGTAGTAGACTATTCTGCTACTAAAACTACTCTGCTCTACTACTACTCTGTTAATAGTAGTAGACTACTCTGCTAGCAACAACTACTCAGCTCTACAAAATTTAAGCAACTAGTTTTTTATTTAAATAATGACACCTACTCTGCTCTACAAAATTTAAGCAACTAGTTTTTTATTTAAATAATAACACCTACTCTGCTCTACAAAATATAAGCAACTAGTTATTTATTCAAATAATGACATCTACAACTACTCTGCTATTAGTAGTAGACTATTCTGCTACTACAACTACTCTGCTCTACTACTATTCCTGACAGTAGAGTAGAAAAAAAAATTGCTACTCCACTCTGCTAGCAACAACTACTCTGCTCTACAAAGTATAAGCAACTAGTTTTTTATTTAAATAATGACACCTACTCTGCTTTACAAAGGTTCTGCCAAGCTTCATGGTAACGAATAGCATTTGTTCGCTCTGTCACAGGCTCCAAATCTGCTGCTGCAATAAACTAACACAAAAAGATTTAGAAAAAAATGCAGTGTAGAACAAACACTAGTTCTAGTGAATTTTCTCATTTTAGGGGATGCGTGAGCTGAAAACTCAACTTCCCACAGTCACAAGAAAACCCCTAGTAACCCTAAAAGTAGGGATCAGTCGGCTAGAAAACGGGATATTCTATTACAGTATCTACGGCAGTATTTCTTTTACAGCCAAAAGAGCCAGTTAGAAGTGTCATTATAATTAGAAGAATAGTCAATTATATATTCAGTTAGTAATAGGTGCCAGCTAAATAATTTTGAGTAACGTTTTAATTTATTAAAATTCTTTGGAAACATCAATTCTTCAATAATTTATGATTATTTCGTTATAAGTAATATATCTGTAAGAAGAGCTATGGAGGATTAGGCAACCAATTTTGGGGTGGGTCAATTATTCCAAAGATTCCAATAAATACTTTGTTATTTCTTAAAAGAATATGAAAGAAATAAATGTCTTTAATTTTGACTATTTATTGATTTAATTGTATTTTAATTTTTTGCTGAATGTCCTGTTTTTACTTTTTATTTATATCAAACAGTTACAGATTTATTATGAATAAAACAGTTCCAAATTAACTAATTTTTTTTCTGATCCTATGTTTATTATTTGAAACTATCGTTTTCAACTTCTTCAAAACTCATAAATTCTAGTGTACACACGGGAGGGGAGGATTTATTTTTAAAACGTAAGCTTTCCACTCTTAAAGACACATGAATCTTCAAGAAAATATCAAATTATTTTGTTATTATCCGATGGTTTTTATATAATTGATGGCAGTTTCAGATCCTAAAAAATCAATACAAAAGCAGTTGAAGAAGTATCGTTGAAGGCTTTCTTATGCAAGACATTATTTTAGAGCTTAAATAACGAGGAACTTCTAAGTTTATCTATAATTTAATTTTTTTTGTCATATAAATACATTTGTGTAAACACAAACGAAAAGAATTTCTAGCCTAATGAAGTTATCCAAATGTTGTGCTTTGCTTTAATCCCTGTTTCCCTCCTTACATTGACTCGTCTACTTACGGCAACCATGGTCAGGGTTTTTCTTGTGACGGTAGGACAGTAATCCTGACTTATTATTTTTTTCTTCTGAATTTACGATTTTAATATATGCTAATGAATTATTAAAAGTATCATTCAGGCATACAAATATACACAATACAATATTCTAATGATATGAACGAAAGGATAAATGCCAATTCAAAGGATTGAATAAACCTAAGCAATTAAATGAAAAAGGTACAAGCATATAAAAACACAGCTTTCATCTATACTTATAATAAAGCTCAATGTGTGTGTGTGTGTGTGTGTTGGCGCTCTACAGGCCAGACCGTTGGATCTACAGCTACCAAATTTGGTACAAGTATACTTTGGAAGTCGGGAATGTGCAACTCGGAACCCTTTTTTCGAATTTTTAATTAAAATTTGAATTAGTAATTGAAATTTAAGCGAAATTTCGAAGTTTTACCGCTATAACTTCCGATAATATTATCGGACAAACATGATTTTTATATCCATTTAAAGATTAAAAAATTAGCTTTCTAATGGTGTCAGTGTTTTAATGTATAACTCAAGCTTCTATTTTTAACGAATTTTTAAAGAAATGTTTTAACCATGTTTTTTTAAAGTACGTGACTGGATGAAATAAAAGAAAAAAAATGCCGGAAGTTCAAATTAAAAAACAACTATCATCGCAAATCAAATCTAAAGAAATACAACTTTCAGCATGTGACTGGATAAAATAAAATATATATATATATATAAATGTGATATTTTTTTAAAAAATAAATGCAAAGCAAAGGTTTCTATAATCGTTTGCATTACCTAAATAATTAATTCAACAAATCTTCTTTACTTACGGGAAAACCTGATTGTAGACAGGATATGCATTGAAATCCCGACTTAATGGCATATTTCTATCATCGTTTGCAATATCTGTATCATTAATTCAATAATTTTTTCTCTTTTTCGCTTTCTTTAAAAAACATATTTAACATTTTGGCAACATCACCGAAAAAGAACATTTTTAATATTTTGGAAGCATAATGGATAAATTATTAAAGCATTAGACTCAAAAAGTTTTTCCGAATAAAGTTCCCGACTCTTTAACTACTAATAACTGAATCTTTTAACTATTTCTTAAATTTTGGCTAATGAATATCTGATTTAACTGAAAATTTTAGAACGCATTCCTCATGGTGAACCAGCTGGTCGCCAAAGGCGGCTAGTTTGAAATAAAACAATTGTTTTAAGCAATATATTTGATATTCATAATTAATTGAATAATTAAAGTTAATATTTCATTTCAAAATGAATTTATGTTTATTTTGAATGTGGAGCAGTAAATTAACACTATTGAAAAAGGATTTAGAAATTTCATTGATATTTAAGACTATAAAGAAGGTGCATAGTAAGAAAACCAACAAAAAAAGTATAAACTGTTGAAGTTGAGTATTAGCCATTCGTAAAAGAAATGTGAAACAAAATTTCAAATAATAATAATAATAATATAGAAATAAAATGATCAGACAACACTATCACCATTATATTGGCTTACAAAAGTGTTAATCATACAATATGAACTCTTTGGATCAAACAGATTACAGACCGTTACGGTGATAAAATAAGATATTTAAGCAGACAAATACCCTGTATGCAATGAATTTTGATAGCATGGGATGTTTTCCACTAAAGATGTTTTTCTTTTTCCTGCATCCAAAATGATGACAATTTTTGGAAATGGTAATTTATTTTCTATCTCAAAATTTGTAGAAATTAATCAGAAATTTGTTTATGGTATGCCAATATGTTTTTCAATAATGTAATGGCAGCAACATACATCAAACATTCTTTAAATATTTATATTTAATTTTAAAACAGCCACTAATTTTTAAAGAGTAAAAATATAAATGATCAAAATGAATAATGTAGTATGAACTAAAAAATAATTCAGAAATTCATTCATTCCTTTGACTTCAATAAATGACACCATAAATTAAAGATACTAATACTTACTACTAAATATTAAAAATTGATATTTGATTTTTTAAAAGTTGTATTCATTTTTTGTTATAAATCTTGAATAATATATAATTTAGAATATGTGACAATGTCCCTATTTTCACAAAAATTTTTATAAAGTTTCACGTTATAAATGTACAGACCTGTTTTCTATAATATATAAAAATATTTTCATTAAGAAAAATGCAAATTTTCATTAACATTCTAATAGTTTTGAACAATAAATCTTCACACAGTTTTGTATGCCAATTTTTTTTTAATTTTAAACAAAGCATCTTTCGTATATTTTAACTTTCTTAAGGAATATTGCAACCATGAAACAATAACAATCTCTCATATGATAATCACCAAATAGCTAACTCTAACTCATTTCAGCCTTGCATATATTAATAAACTTTCTTTAAAAAAATGTCCAGATAATAATTTTTTTATTACAAATTATGAGCAATTCATCAAAGAATTTTTTTATATATATAGGTGTATTTGTAGTGGAAGCTTTATAAACCAGATAGCATCCTCAAGACTGGGTGATCGCTTTATCTTGTGGTTATGTTATCTGACTGCCGACCCTAAGGTTCCGAGTTCGCACCTAGCTGTCGCCAACAGTAACAGACTCGCAAACATTTGATCTCTGGTGAAAGGACGCCAATGTTACAGACTTGTCACCTTGATCTAAGCATCAACCATGTTTGAATTGAGTGCCATATGTGCCGTTTCTATCGCGTCAACATTTTTAATAAATCATCCTTAAGTCTAACTGTCTTGGTGGGTGAGAAATACCACCCAAATATTTGTAAGTGATTCATCTTTTTACTTGCATTCAGCCGCTTTTCAACTTTTTAATGTCTTTTAAAGCTTCATTATGGAGTTGTATCATTAAGTCGCAATTAATTTTAATTTCTTTTTCTGTGATTCAGACATTTTAAAATTTTATTCGCTGATTGTTACACCTCTTATATTTTTTGCTATTTCCTCCATTCGTTCAATTTATAATTCATTGGTTGGGTTCATATTAATGTAGTCTTCATTTAAACTGTAGCGGAAGCTTTATAAACCAGATAACATCCTCAAGACGGAGTGGTCGCTTTCAGTCTTGTGGTCATGTCATCTAGTTACGGACCGTAAGATCATGAGTTCGAGTCGATCAATGTTGCTATCGCCAAATAGCAACATTGGTGACCTAAGACGATGAAAAAAAAATGCGCTTTTCGTGAAGCTACTGTAGCGCCCGAAAAAAATTAAAATAAAATGGCTATGAGCCATCAGGCAATAAAAAACTGGCGATAAAAATTAGCCAATAAATAAGAATAAGAAAAGACGATAAATAATCAGCCGATAAAAACTGGCGATAAATAATCAACCAATAAATAAAAAAGACAGATAAAAAATCGGCAAAATAAAAAATAGGGATAAATAATCGGCCAATGAAAAAAAAATGGGGCTAATAAATAATCAGTCAAAAAATGGGTTAGACGCATTTAAAGAATCTACAGCAAATAAGATCTCCACAAAATATCGTTCACCTCACCTCTAAAACAGCAACAAAATGTCGTTCGCCTCACCTCTAAAACAGCAACAAAATGTCGTTCGCTTCACCTCTCAGTGGGGGTTGAGTATTGTGGTGGAAGGTTTAGAAGCCAGATTACAGCCTCAAGATTCAGTGACCACTTTGAGTCTTGTGGTCATGTCATCAGGCTACCAACCATAAGATCCCGACTTCGATCCCAGCTACCGCCAATAATAGCAACATATTCTTTTCAAAGCATGCTGTTTGGGAATGAAAGTCACAAGATGAAAACGAATTCGCCAGTCAGAAGAGTATACATTGCTTAAAAACAACACTTTTGGACACGGCTTCAAAAAGTAGTTAAGTGGTTTTAAAAGAGAAATGGTTATTTTGGTGGCGGTGGGTCTAATGGTGGTGGCTAATGCCACCTGGTCATATCAAGCCCGAATGAGCGGACCTCTTTCGAATGAGTTTAGTTTTAGTTTAGTTATATTAACGTCCTATTTTAAAGCAACACGAGAGCTATTTTGGGACGGACCTCGTCATTTTGAACTACGGTCAGATGACACCTGAACTGGCACCCCCCCTCCACACCACACCAGAGGGAGGACGTTTGGCCTGACTGATTTAAAGTGCAAGAGACCCCCCTCACACGACGGTTCTTCGGTGGAATCGAGTCTCGAACCTGAAACCCTCCGGTTCCAAAGCCCTGAGCTTACCACCAGACCACCGCGGTCCCCTCTTTCGAATGAAGGCAGAAGTGTGCGCCTTTCGTTGTGAACGAGCACCGTTCAGGACGACTTTGCTCGAACACAACCCTTTTGAGGGGGCGGTCGAATTCATTTATTCATTCGCCAGTCAGAATTTAGATCCCAATCACAGAGACTCAGTACCCCCAGAGGTATCATTTGCTGTGCGAACTTTGCAGTCACGACCTATTGAACGAGTCCCCACTGCCATGGACAACACTGTCATGTCTACCTGTCTTTTATTTAATACTAATCACCTTTGGCGACTAGCTGGTTCGCCACGA
This sequence comes from Argiope trifasciata, assembly GCA_026543055.1. Lineage (NCBI taxonomy): Eukaryota > Metazoa > Arthropoda > Arachnida > Araneae > Araneidae > Argiope > Argiope trifasciata. The sequence continues at coordinate 45,796 of JAPMOQ010004637.1, read as the reverse complement.
GTAATGCGTTCTAAAATTTTCAATTAAATCACATATTCATTAGCCAAAATTTAAGAAATAGTTAAAAGTTAAAAGATTCAGTTATTAGTAGTTAAAGAGTCGGTAACTTTATTCGGAAAAACTTTTTGAGTTTAATGCTCTAACAATTCATCGATTATGCTTCCAAAATATTAAAAATGTTTTTTTCGGTGATGTTGCCAAAATGTTAAATATGTTTTTAAAAAAAGCGAAAAAGGGAGAAAATTAGTGAATTAAAGATACAGATATTGCAAACGATGATAGAAATATGCCATTCGGTCGGGATTTCAATGCATATCCTGTCTAAATTCAGTCAGGTTTACCGTAAATAAAAAACAAAAAAATGGAATTAATGATATAGATATTGCAAACGATCATAGAAATCTTTGCCCTGCATTTATTTTTTAGAAGATATCACATTTTATATTTATGTTATTTTATCCAATCACGTGCTAAAAATTACATTTCTTTAGATTTGATTTGCGATTATAGTTGTTTTTTTATTTGAACTTCCGGCATTGTTTTCTTTTATTTTATCCAGTCACGTGCTAAAAAAACATAGTTAAAATATTTCTTTAAAAATTCGTTAAAAATAGAAGCTTGAGTTATACATTAAAACACTGATACTGTTAGAAAGCTAATTTTTTAATCTTTAAATTGATGTTAAAATCATGTCTGTCCGATTATATTTTCGGAAGTTATAGTGGAAAAACGTCGAAATTTCGCTTAAATTGTAATTAAAAATTCGAAAATAGGGCTCCGAGGTGCACCTCCAAGGTAGACATGTACCAAATCTGGTAGCTGTAGGTCCAACGGTCTGGCCTGTAGAGCGCAACACACACTCACGCACATTGAGCTTTGTCATAAGTACAGATTTCGTTGTGAGTCTCCTCACCTGTAAGTTGAGTTTGAGGTTGCACATCATGGTGGCGTGCTGCAGCGCTTTGGTGACGGAGGCGTAGGAATCCTCCAGCACCGTGTACTTGCCGACCAGCGCGATCTTCACCTCCGACACCAAGCGGTCGATCTTCCGGGCCAGCTTCCGCCACTCGCGCGATCGCCTCCGCGCCTCCACGGAACAGTCCGGCTGGCGGACCGGCAGATTGAGGCGCTCGTGGAAGAACTTGACCAGCCCTTGCTCCTCCATGAAGATGGGGACGTGGTACACGGACTTCACGTCGTGCAGACAGATGACCTGAAAGAACAACACTCCGTCACTACAGTTTCATTAAGGCCTTATCATACGGTGAAATTTCGTCAGTACTTTTCCGTTTCTATCCTCGAAAACGGGTCAAGCTAATTTCATAATCGACAACTTATTCTAACCAGCTAGAAAATGTCGTCAGCAATATTGTCCGCAAATGAAATTCAACCAATCATGTGAAACTTTGAAGTGACGTCACTTTCCTTGTCTTTTGCTGACGGAAAGTGCCGAAGATATTTTGCCAAGTGATAAGGCCTTTAGAAGTATTGGGTTGCGGAATCAGTTCGTAGCGTTTTTATATTTACGTTGTTTTACAACGATTTTTTAGCTGTTTGACAAGTTTATTTATATTAACATCCCGTTTAAAGCAACACTAGGGCTATTTTGGGATGGACCTCGTCCTTTCGAACCACGGTCAGATGATACCTGAACTGGCACCCCCCTCTCCACACCACTCCAGAGGGAGGACGTTTGGCTTGACAGATTGAACGTGCAAGAGACCCCCTCACACGACGGTTCCTCGGTGGAATCGAGTCTCGAACCTGAAATCCTATGGTAAAATCCTATTATCACCATGTCAGATGATAGTACGCCAACTGTGGCAACCATTCCTCTGCAGACTCTCAGAGTTTGTCGGCCGGGTCGGTCTAATGCCACTTGGTCATACCAAGCCGAATGAGAAGTAGCTCTTTCGAATGAAGGCAGAGGTGTGCGCCTTTCGTTGTGCACGAGCACCGTTAGGGTGAAAGAACACACACGACGCAACCCTTTTCAGGGGGCGGTTCAACTCACGCATCCATGCATGCATTCGCAGGTCAGAATTGAGATCCAAACCAGAGACCGATTCAGTACCCCCAGAGGTATCATTTGCTGTGGGAACTTGGTTTAGTTTAGTTCAGTTATATTAACGTCCCGTTGTAAAGCAACACGAGGGCTATTTTGGGAGGGACCTCATCCTTTTGAACCACGGTCAGAAGACACCTGAACTGGCACCCCCCTCTCCACACCAGATCTATTTGACAATGTGTATGGTATTCATTCGATAGAGCCCTTGAGTGAATAACTTGAAATTTATTGACATCTCGTAACCAGAAGGAAAAATAAAAACATACCGAAGGAATGCACACAACGGCAATCAACATCTCAAAAGTTCAGTCGATCTTTCTCTCCAACATTTCGATTTCTTATTTATATGTACGGCGATGAACAAAAATTCATCTTCTTCAATGATATACAGATAAAGGCCTTATCACACGGTGAAATTTCTCCAGCACTTTCCCGTCACTACACTTTCATTAGAAGTTGAAGTTGATGGAGTTTAATGGCGCTACAACCACTTCTGATCATACAGCGCCAACGACAGGTATATGCAAGCCCATGGTTCGGAAAATTTTCACGTTTTAAAAGGTTAATCAAAATACCTGCTTCAAAACTCTATTCAAGACCTAAAAAATATGCATAAATAAACTGTCACGTAGATTTCAAGCATTGCGAAAAATGATAAAATATTTAAATAAGGTAAAAGAAACCATTTTTTAAAATGTAAAAAGTTGCGGATGAGGCACTTTATGAAGGATGTCTTTTTAATACGAAATGAGGGGAATGAAAACACCGAACTCGTTGAGAATCAAAACGTGGACACTCGATCAGTAGGTGCTGAACTGTCAAAAGGCATTGGCATCGAGGGGCGGGCTCCCCCAACAACAAATGCCCACGTGTGAGTCTGGTTATGCCCAATTCTTAAACGTGTAATAACGGTATCCAATTTTCTGCTATTTCAAATGGTCCAACACTCGATGGAACATTTGATAGAATGAATCTTGTTTGCCTCTTTACTGTCCCATTCTGATTGCCATTTCAATATCTAGAAGGGTTTTTATATATTTCTTGATATCGTTCAAAGGATCAGGGTCATTTAAAAGACTGGTAGCCGATTTCGCAGAATTGTCTGCCAATTCATTGCCATGATCAGAAAGTCAATTATTGGGTTGGGGAATAAGTTCGTAGCGTTTTTATATTTACGTTGTTTTCCAACGATTTTTTAGCTGTTTGACAATGTGCATAGTATTCATTCGATAGAGCTCTTGAGAGAATAACTTGAAATTTATTGACATCTCGTGGCCAGAAGGAAAAATAAAAACATACTCATCAAAGGAATGCGCACAACATCTCAAAAGGTCAGTCGATCTTTCTATTCAACATTTTGATTTCGTACAGCGATAAACGAAAATTCATCTTCTTCATTGATATGCTAATAGGAGTCCTCTTGTTAGATTTCTGCTCTTGTGTGAGTGCATCGAATGAGCTGGTTTAGTTATATTAACGTCCCGTTTTTAAAGCAACACGAGGGCTGTATTGCGACGGACCTCGTCATTTCGAACCACGGTCAGATGACACCTTAGCTGGCACCCCCCTCTCCACACCAGCGGGAGAACGTTTGGCCCGACAGACTTGACGTGCAAGAGACCCATTCCCACGACGGTTCTTCGGTGGAATCGAGTCTCGAACCTGGAACCCTCCGGTTTCGAAGCTGAGACCTTACCACCAGGCCACCGCGGCCCTAATCGAATGAGCTGGTTTCGAAACATTTGATGCTGCCGATAGAAATAGGAGAATTTTGCCTCATTCCCAGAAATACATTACTTTCTCGTTTCTTCATTTTCTATGGTTCCTTGTTCAAAAAGAAGTCTTTGATCTTTCTTTGCGTTCCCTTGTTTTTGATAATATATTTTTGGCGATTTCTATGCCCCTAATTCATCAAAATGTAAGCGAAAATACACTCTCATCTTACTTGCTGGCTGAGGTACACCACACCACTGCATGCCCCTGCAACTGTAACCCTCTGGTTATCTGAACAGTGTAATGAGCATGAAGTGGGAGAGACACTCCTGTTCTATTCATCCCCGTGACTATTAGTTGGTCGTCTGACAATTATGGATTGGAATTTGGTAAGGGATTTTAATATTGAATAAAAGAAGGTCGAAAGCAATGAGCTTTTTGTAGTTCAAATGGGAGATGGATTTGGCTTATTAAGTTAAATGGATGAGGTACAGACAATTATATTGGTTCGAAGCGTTTTTACATTTACGTTGTTTTCCAACGATTGTTTAGCTGTTTGACAAAGTGTATAGTATTCATTCAATAGAGCTCTTCCTGCTCTACAAGACAGTGCTAATCGTCTTTTTGAGTCATTTAATGTTTAGTTACTTTTAAGGCTTAGAAATAGAGCATCCAGGAGGTAAATATCAACACCTGCTCTTCTTCGCTTTTCATCCAGGCCAAAAAGCTGCAGAAGCAGTACGGGACATTTGCAACGAATGCGGAGAAGGTGTCATAGGCCAGTCTACAGCACAGAAATGGTCATGCCATCCAAAAAAGACCATGATCTGCGTTTGGTGGGTTTGGGAGGGCATGATGTACTGGGAAATGCTGGAAAGGAATGTCACGGTCACCAAGGGGCTCTACATAGCTCAGTTACACCGTATGAAAGAGGCTATGAGGTTGAAAAGACCCCATCGACAAGGCCAAACCATACTCCTTCACGACAACGCCAGGCTCCATGATGCACAAGTCGTCAAAGCCACACTAAAAGAGCTCGAATGGTGGTCTTTCAGCATCCCCCGTATTCTTCGGATCTTGAGCTGTCGGATGACCATCTTTTCCGCTCCCTGTTGAACTATATGAGGGGCGTTAGCTTCGACAATAAAAAGGTGGGAGGAGGTCGTAAACAACAGCGGAGAATACATATCGATTAATCGATTGTTATTACTTATGATTTTCTTTAAAAAAAGTCTGATAAAAAAGCTACGAACTTATTCTCCAACCCAATATATACAAAAATATCTTAACCCATTAATCGCTGGTGTTGCATTGACGCAACGGTCAATATAAATAAATATAAAAAAAACAGCGATTAAACACAATTTTAAATTACAGTTTTATGTTAAAGAACAGCATTAACTAACAAATCAGTGAAAATCGCTGACTTAAATAAATTGTTTAACACCTAATAATCGGATGTTTTACTTTAAGCATTTTTTTTTTTGGTTCAAATTTCCAAACTCAATTTTTCTTAGAAAAAATTAAAATTGGAAAACAAATTTGGGTTTGGTTGTAAAATACATGAGCCAAGGTCACTCTTTGTCAGTACATTGCACAAAGCAGGCGTTACTGTGGGGAAGGAGGGGAAAGTAATAACAGGCGCTGCGTTCTCGCAACGTCAGCGGAAAGGGGTGAAATGTTATCCTTCTTGAGAAATTTCATTTCAGTACTATGCGTCGTAAAAGCCTTATCACACAGTGAAATACAACGTCAATTTCACTGACGAAAGTGACGTCACTTGAGCATTTGCTATTCTGGTAAACCTAGAAAAGCAGGTGAACAAGTTGGCGTATTTATCGCTCTTCATTCATTGCTTCCATTAAGTGAATGTTTGCATCATGAAAAACATCTTTTCGCCATTTTTAAATTTTAAGAGCACTAAAAACACGATGTTGATTAATTGAAAGCGAAGTAAAAAGTGGCAGAAATAATCAAACTACTTTTTACTCCTAAGATGGAGGAATTTGATTAAAAAAAACATTGATAAGAATGGAATTTGCTAATTACTGTTTACAAAGAAGGCGTCAATGGCGGCGTTCTTGGCACACTTCGTCACTATTGAAGTTGGACATGACTGGTTGAATTTCCTTGGCAGCCAATATTTTAGTCACCATCGACAGCAATTTCGGACTTGTTCGAAAAAGTTGTCGATCATCAAAAAACTTGCTTGGCCACTTCTGGAAGGTAGAAAAGGGAGTTTGCTCACGGAAAGTCTTGACGGTATTTTGTCGTGCGATAAAGCCTAAAGGCCTTATTACACGATGAAATTTCGGCGGCGCTTTTCCGTTTCTACCCTCAAAAACCGGTCAAACGAGTTTCATAATCGACAACTTTTTCTAACCAGCTAGAAAAGGCCGTCGAAAATATTGTTCGCAAACGAAATTCAACCAATCATGTGAAACTTTGAAGAAACGTCACTTTCGTTGTCGTTTGCTGACGGAAAATACCGAAGATATTTTTCTGTGTGATAAGGCCTTAAATGATATAATAAAAATTCAAGCAAAACTGTCAATCAATAAACTTGAGTGGAATGTTTTAACAGGAGTGGTTCTATTGGGGCTACATAACCTCCTCGACCTCCCCCTAAAAAGGGTTGTGTCGTCCTTTCACCTTAACGGTGCTGGTTAGCAACGAAAGTCCTTAATCAAAGAGCCATACCAAGCTCATTCCGGCTTGGTATGGCCAAGTGGCATTAGACCCACCACCTCCCACGCTAAAGAGTCGCGGTGGCTTGGTGGTAAGATCCCGGCTTCGGAAGCGGAGGGTTTCAGGTTCGAGACTCGATTCCACCGAAGAACCGTCGTGTGAGGGGGTCTCTTGCACGTTAAATCTATCGTGCCAAACGTCCTTGGTGTGGTGTGGAGAGGGGGGTGCCAGCTCAGGTGTCATATGACCGTGGTTCAAAATGACGAGGTCCGTATCAAAATAGCCCTCGTGTTGCTTTAAAACGGGATGTTCATATAACTAAACTAAACTCCCACACTAAAAACTCAATTTCCAACAAATACTCGTCTCCAACTACACTGTACTTCGCAATGTTCGGTTATTTACTTACTTAGCATTATGACTCTTGCCCCCTTAAAGGCCTTATCACACGGCGAAATTTCGCCAGCGCTTTTCCATTTCTACCCTCAAAAACCGGTCAAGCGAGTTTCATAATCGACAACTTTTTCTAACCAGCTCGAAAATGTTTTGGGAAATATTGTCCGCAAACGAAATTCAACCAATCATGTGAAAGTTCGAAGTGACGTCACTTTCATTGTCGTTTGCTGACGGAAAGTGTCGAAGATATTATGCCGTGTGTGCCTTTATGAACAGCAACGTTTTATCGTCTGTGGTTTAAAATGCGTTGAATAAGACATCTAACTTTAAAAGCAGCTTTGGTAAAAAAATTCAAACAAAATTCCGATGACGTAGATGCAGATGAGACCAATAATGATGTCGTACCTCCAAAAAACAGCAGATGCTAGCGATGAAGAAGGTAATGAAAATATTTTAAACTAGCCGCCTTTGGCGACCAGCTGGTTCGCCATGAGTAATGCGTTCTAAAATTTTAAATTAAATCACATATTCATTAGCCTTGAAGTCATTCCGGGCATTGATTGGCCTACAATTAATATTTTCTTTAAGATGAAGGGCGGAAAGTTCTAAAAGTACACGTTTTCTTAATGATTAAATTTTATAAATCAATCAGTTTTAATTATCGGTTGATGCTTCCAAAATATTAAAAATGTTTTTTTAACCCTTTCAGGGGCGGTGACATACTCCATATGTCACCTTTTTACAATTTTTTTAAAACTAGAAAATCGCGTTGAAATAACTACATAAAATTTCCTAACGTTTTTTAAGTCTTTATCTTGCCAATAGACGGCAGCACGAGTCTTAGAAAGTATTCTGTTTCCACACAAAAAATTCAAGATGGAAGCATGTTTTCATATGATGTAATTTGTCTTCATTTTATTCCGATAAACTTTATTTTCGAATTCAAAAAGCTCATTTTTTTGCATCATTCATGTTAAAAAGCGTCATGAATCCCTAAAACTGCTTTCATTTCATAAAAATACCTTCTAATTACGAGTTGCATATTTGTGAATTCGCTCCAAAACATGTTCTAGATGCGCGGTGACATACCCAGTATGTCACCTACCCCCCAGCCCCCTAAGGACCTTAATTTTTTTAACTGTAAATTACATGTCAGTAATAGGATATAATCAGATTTAAATAATTGTTTCGAAAAAAAATTCATTTTTGGCATAGTGCCCCTGAAAGGGTTAAAGAAAGCGAAAAATAATTATTGAATTAATGATACAGATATTGCAAACGATTATAGAAATATGCCATTAGGTCGGGATTTCAATGCATATCCTGTCTAAATTCAATCAGGTTTACCGTAAATAAAGAAGATTTGTTGAATTAATCATTTAGATATTGCAAACGATCTTAGAATCCTTTGCCTTGCATTAATTTTTTTTAGAAAATATCACTTTTTATATTTATGTTATTTTCTCCAGTCCCGTGCTGAAAATTACATTTCTTTAGATTTGATTTGCGATGATAGTTGTTGTTTTTTAATCTGAACTTTCGTCATTCTTTTCTTTTATTTTATCCAGTCACTTGCTAAAATAACATGGTCAAAATATTTCTCCAAAAATTCGTTAAAAATAGAGGCTTAAATTATACATTAAAATACTGACACCATTAGAAAGCTAATTTTTTAATCTTTAAATTGATGCAAAAACCATCTTTGTGCAATAATATTTTCGGAAGTCATAGCGGAAAAACGTCGACATTTCGCTTCAATTTTAATTAATTAAAATTTTAATTAAAAATTCGAAAAAAGGGTTCCGAGGTGCACACTCCCGACCTCCAATGTATACATGTACCAAATTTGGTAGCTGTAGGTCCAACGGTCTGGCCTGTAGAGCGCCAACACACACAAATTGAGCTTTATCATAAGTATAGAATAGATAGCGATAATGAAGTTTTATCTAGAGAAACTGCAGGGGAAGTTGAAGTTCTTGCAAAGAAGAAGTTAGATTCTCCTAAAAGTTCCACAAAAAAACAAACGAAAAAAATGAAGAATTATGATACACAAAAAAAGAAGCAATAAATAGGCATCAACCAAAAAATGAAGGAAAAACTTCAATTGATCATATCAAACAAATCACAGAAGATAAAAATAGGGCAGATATTTTCAGTCGTTTTTTCAAATGTTTTGTCACTTCTTGTGGAACTGATCAATATATATGCTCATCAGAAAAATTGATATTTGCAAATTTCATCGATGTTGCACTAACAAATGCTTGGAGAATGTCAAGATTTTCTGAAGAAGAAAGAAAAAAGTGACGGATTTTAGACGAGAAGTTGTGCTTCATCAGTTACAAACGCCCTTGGACAGCGAGATAAATAAGAAAAGATCAGGAGCAAATTCAACCTTACAAAAACCAATATTCTAAGGACATTTTACAGCTATGTATGCTGCAAGTATTGACACAACCGAACTATTTGTCACTGCAATGTTTCTGAAGTTGCTTTACGCCCCAATTGTAGTGAAGCATATCATAGTTGAAATTTATATTACCTTATTCTTACATAATAAGCTCATCAACTGCATTTATCTGTTAGTCTATACTTATAGTAAAGCTCAAGGTGTGTGTGTGTGTGTGTGTGTGTGTGCGCGCGTGTGTGTGTTGGCGCTCTACAGGCCAGACCGTTGAACCTACAGCTACCAAATTTGGTACATGTATACCTTGGAGGTGCACCTGGGAGCCCTTTATTCGAGTTTTTAATTAGAATTTGAATTAATTAAAATTGAAGCGACATTTCGAAGTTTTCCCGCTATAACTTCCGAAAACATTATTGCACAAACATGATTTTTATATCAATTTAAAGATTAAAAAAAATTAGCTTTCTAACGGTATCAGTTTTTTTTTTTTAAATTTATAACTTAAGCTTCTATTTTTAATGAATTTTTAAAGAAATATTTTGACCATGTTATTTTAGCACGTGACCGGATAAAATAAAAGAATGCCGGAAGTTCGAATAAAAAAAAACTATCATCGCAAAATAAATCTAAAGAAATACAACTTTTAGCACGTGACTGGATAAAATAAATATAAAATGTGATATTTTCTAAAAAAATAAATGCAAAGCAAAGGATTCTATGATCGTTTACAATATCTAAATCATTAATTGAATAAATTATCTTTATTTATACAGGATTGAATTTATACAGGATATGCATTCAAATTCCTTTCCAATGGGCAATTTGTAAAATATTATTAATAGGCATATATATTGTTTAATACTATTAATTTGATATAAATGAAGTAAATATTTACATTTTATGTAGCTTGAGTCAAACAATGCATTTATGAATAATGAGTTTTAGATTTCTTCATAGTTTTTTCTGTGAGCCATATTTTACAAAATATTTTTATTAATATTTTAAATAAAAGTTGCTACATCAATCAGTCTTCTAAATCAATCATTAAAACTGACAGATTTATAAAATTAAAGAATATTATTAGGAAAAAGCATTCTTTTAGAACTTTCAGTCCATCATGTAAAAGAAAATATTAATTTCAGACCAATCAATGCCCAGAGTTAGTTCAGGGCTAATGCATATGTGATTTAATTGAAAATTTTAGAACCCATTACTCATGGCGAATCAGCTGGTCGCCAAAGGCGGCTAGTTTTTAATAAGTTAAAATTTTCAAGGAAGTATTTTGACTATTTTACACCATTTAATAAGATCACAAAAATTTCTAGTTTTTAAAATGTGAAGAAAATGCAACTTAGTGATAATGACCAACATTCGTACTTCTTTTCCAATGCGCCAATGTAACACCCAATATTTTTAAAGGCAAGTGCAATTTCCTTATTTTTACATTAAATTACTATTAGAAGTGATTGAAATAATAACTTGTATTGATTGCATCGAAAACAAATTATGACTTTGAGTTTTGGCATTTAATGGGTTAAGGTACTCACGCAAGTACAGTAAAAGCTCCTTATTAGCGCTTCCTTCATTCGCGGATTAAACAAATGCGACCCAATTCCTCTATGCGCGGCTAAACATTTCTTTATTCGCCTATCTAATAAGTACATACATAATATTAAAAGGATTCCAATCCAATATCCTTTGCAAATGCCACCAAATGGAGTAATAAAAATGTAAAATAGATCTTATGACAACTTTGCCTAAAGTATGTTGTTCAATGCTAAGTGCAATCATAGCCGAAATCGTGAGTGGAATAGGACGAGATGGGTTTGAACAGACAGAATCGAGTGACATTCAGGAATGGCTGAAATCGCAAGATGAAGATTGGGCTGAAACCGACTTGGAGGAAATGTTCAATTCACAGCCCATTGAAGAAGAGGCTTCCACAAGCACTGGAAACGTGACATTTCATTTGAAAAATCTGAGTGAATGGCAAATGAGCTTTGCGATTTCTTTATGAATACTGATCCATCTATGGAACGCAGTCTTATTTTTAAGAGGCAAATGGCTAATGCGACTGCTGTGTATCAGTCTGAATCGAAGGAGCTTTTAAAAACTGCCAAGCAAGAGAAAATGACAAAATTCTTCAAACCATTGCCTAAGCTTTAAGATAATGAATCAAAATATTCAAAAACTTCAATTAAATTGATTTTTTTATATATTTGTGTTTTTTTTTATTTTGTCTCCTAAGAACGTATCCCCTATAATTCCATATGACCATTCCGTATTCACAATTTCTGTATTCGCAGCATATTTATGGAACATACACCCCGCGAATAAAGAGCTTTTACTGTAGTGCTTCAATCTTGTAGAACATACTTTACTGCTTTTATACTCACTTGCTCTGGTGGGACATGACAAAAATTGGAAATTTTCTGCTTTACATTTTCATCAACAGGATTTTCGCTACGACAAACAATCTGGAATACATATATTAATGATATAAAACTGCTAAGATTCCATCTAAGATTGGCATTAGAAAGAGCTAGCTCTTTCATTATTAAGTTAAACACACATAAAAAACAAATTCCTCAAATCAAATATGAAACAATTTAGGAAAACACTGCCTCAAACTCATAGCATGAGCGATAAATAAAAATCCAGGGCACTAATAACTAAATAATCAATAGAAATTATTTTAAAAAACATTGTCTAATGCAGAAGTAGCAACATGTTGAAACACAACAACATCATAAAATATAGATGAATATAAAGGGGAAAAATGAAACTGCATCGTATATGATTCCATAAATTATATCAGCTTTAATTTTATGAATGGGAAATGTCACTTTTACTCAACTTTTTTTCCCCGTCTATTATGTTCAACTGGTTTAAATTCATTAAATTTATTTTCTCTTTTATCGCTGAATAAATGAAAAAATTGTGATCAAAATATAAAATTATTTTATGAAAAGTTAATTAAACTATATTTTGCTCCATTAAATGTATAATAAACTATCATATAACTAATAGTCAAATTCACTATCAGATAGGACAATTAGGACAAGCTCAAAATCAACAACAGAATAAATTTACACAGAAAAAAGAATTCTCATATTCACAAGAATAAATGCTATCTTATGCATATTATCATAACATATAAAATAGCAATAAATGTAAAGCATAAAAATTAATACATTGTGAACTACATAAAAAAAAACCTATTTATAATATTTAACTGCTTAGAAAAATTTAGAAACATTTTTAAATCTCGTGATTGTTAAGAAAGGAAATAATGTCATAAAAATTTCAACAGTTGAGAGAAATTTGCCTAAGCAAAATGAAAAATTTCAAAACTCTCATTTGTTTAAAAAAAAAAATACTAAACCGTAAAAGATTTTTCAACTGAAAAAGAAGTATTAAGAATAACATATCAACTAGAGTTATTTTTTAATTATATCTTATTTCATAAAAACTCTACTCATTAGACTAATACTAATTTTCTACTAATACTCTACTTATTTTTTTTAGGCTCCTGAAGCCACCTGTTGATTAAATTTTTAAAATCAATAGCAAAAACTGTGTGTCAGGATAGAAATAAAACTATGGTAAATAAAAAGGATTCTTATTCAGATGGACTGCAACAGTTGAGTCTAATTTGTTGAGCTGGTACAATTTCTACTGTCTGTCCATCACAAGAACTCTGCTAGACGATCATCTATGTTTATAGCGGGCGTCATAGAAACCGGCTTTGTTAGGGAAGATCCATTTTGAATGGGTGGAATCGGGCGGAAGTCTTGGAGGGTATTCTTGTTCTTGGCGTCAATTGTAGCGATAAGAAAAACTTGTTGCTCATTTGAATTCTCACTTTCGTTGCAGTTGCACTATCTTTATATTCGCCTAACTTACTTCTTTTATGTTTTATTAATGTTTTCTTTGGTTAATATTTAACTGCATACAATTATTTTTTTGTCTCTTAATAACATATAAATTTAAATCAAATGAAATAATTACGATTAATTATATTATTGCTTTTATGTTAAATTAGATGCATTTGCAGTGGATAATTTTATATTAATAACATATAAATTTAAATCAAATGAAATAAGCATGATTAATTATATTAATGCTTTTATATGAAATTAGACGCGTTTGCTGTAGATAATTTTATATTAATAACATATAAATTTAAATCAAATGAATTGATGAGGATTAATTCTTTATCTTACATGATTTTACTTCTTAATTTTTTTCTTCTTATGCAGTCGTTAGACATGCAAATAATTATTCAGTTTTTCTATTTGATTTGCTTTTCTCCCTGTAAATTTAAAACAGAAATATCGGATATTTTCAATACTCCGAGTACGTAAATAAATTTCATCTTTGTGATTGTGTAGGTTTTAAATTTGTTTTCAACAATTAAATGTTATAATCCATAATATTGCCAGTTTGGCACTAAACGTGCCAGCTTGAGAAACTTGATTGAATTTCAACCTCTGCGAAATGAACTCTTCCTACACTAACCTGTTTCTATGACGCCCTCAGTAAACATAGACGACTGTCTAGCAGAGCTCTTGTGATGGACAGGCAGTAATAGTATCAAATTTAGAAGAACAGTGTTAGATAAGAAAAACAGTGCAAACTGAATTAACCCACCCGGTAAAACTTCACAGGAAGAAAAATGTATCCTGTATCCACAACCAGAAAAATGAACTGCTTCTTTAAAAATGCTGTTTTTTTTTTCTTCCCCCCAAACTGATAGCAGATTTTTATACATCTTGCGTTATGCTATTTCATTTCAGAAAATATTTTTCTCTTCCTTAAAATACAGTAGAAATTTACAAAAAACAAATAAAAATAATATAACACTCACCAAATCAGGTGATAAACCTAATCCTCTTAATTCTCTAACACTAGCTTGAGTAGGTTTTGTTTTATGTTCACCAGTTGCTTTAGGCTGAAAGATATTTTTTTTTAAAAAAATGTATGCTTGATAAACATTCTCCATTAAGAAAAGCACTGATTTTAAATATTCTCAAAAACTGCCACTCATATAAATAATTTAGACACAAAAACTGCTATTAACTTTTGATTGGAAACATTTTCTAGCAAAATTTTATGTAATTTTCTAAAGAACTATTCTACTTAAGAAATTATACAAATACAAGCAGGTTCATATAATTTTGCTCATCTATGCTAATATTATAAATGTGAAAGTTTGGATGGATGTTACTTCATCACACCAGAACAGCTGAACAGAACCGGATGAAATTCAGCTCAAAGATAGATTATAGTAAGGAATAGAACAGAGGCTACTTTTAGTACAGGTTAATTGAGTGGTTCATTTTTTATTCATTAAAAACTAACTTTCATGCCAAAAAGCTGAGACCAAATCCCGCCAAAGATAAGTAAGACTCCAGTTTTTGTTTTTTTCCCAAAAGAGTTGAAGTTAGGCTTAGGAGAATTTTGACTGGTTGTTTCAAACAATTCTATTTATTTTTTTAATGTTTGATGTATTTAAAATCAAATGTGGTTAATGAATCAATCTTTCAAATTCATTCTGAAATACTTTTAAATGAAAAGAGAATAAAGGAAATAAATAATAACAGAATAAAGGAAATAAATAATTTCTAATCTGCATTGTATTACCACAACTGGCGTGGGAAAATCAGGCATGTGTGTTATTCCATCTGCCGTTGAAAGCTCGCACGTGATTGCTGACAATTGTGTTTTCATTTCAACGAAAAGTTAAAAAATAATCTACGTCATACTGTTGTAGCTATCTCCATCTCGATTCATCAATAAAATGGATTGGACCGGACTTGAATTGCTGCTTTGTTTTATTTTGGGTATACAATACAAATAAACTGCTTTTCCTTGAGTTGTGTGTTTTTGTTATTAAATTGTCTTTATGTCATATATTTTTCGTATACGCTTATACTTTTAAATGTATTGTTTTTAGGTGAGGTTTAATTTTATTTTATTCGTCATTATTTGATAGCTTTTTTGTAAATATACATCAAAATTTCCACACAAACAGAGCCGCTGGTTATAGCTAGTTGTATGCAATTATTTACCTGTGGAGCCAAATGCGGCAGATCTCAAGTGTAGAACGATTTTTGTTCTTTTATTTATTATTGTAAATTTATATTTTAAAAAATGGTGGCAACATCCACTTTTGTTTCTTTTAAAGTTTTGATTATTTCATGTAAATTTAATTAGTTAAATAGTATTGTATTTTTTTGTAAATAATATGTCTTCCATCAGAACTCAGTGAAGTGGTAATCTTTAGGAAGCAATAAGAACTATTTGTTCTGGAAGAATGAATCCTTTTCTTCTGTCAACTCCTGGTTATTCTCTTTTAAACAATTTTTTGTGAAAATGAATTCTGAATTTGAAAAGAATTAAAAGAAAAATGCAGTTGTGTTCTGGCTATGAAGGTGTTTGTTTGTTTCAATGAAACCTTTATTCCATATCATAGAGTTGGGCAGTTCCGATGAGAGATGGAGTCTAAATTAATTATGTGAGTGTCTAGGGCAAATCTGCCTGCACTTCATACTAGCTAGTTGTATGTAATTATCTACCTGAGGGACGAGGCTCACGTGCACACAGCAAAAATTTTCCTTCTTCACACGAAATTGAAACTGTCTAAAAGCTTCTACAAAAGGCATTCCTTCAATATCACCAATAGTACCTCCAAGCTAAAAAATAAAAACAAATAGTACATATTTTTGATAAACTATTATAAAGAAAAAACTCTTGAAATAAATTTGGCCTAATAAGTAACTTGCATTTATCTATTAAGAAAGAGATCCACGCAATGACGATGAGAGAATAACTTGAAATTTATTGAAACTTGGCTACATCTCATAATCAGAACGAAAAATAGAAACATACTTATCGAAGGATGCTCGTCTACTTGAAATACACACAACGACAACCAACATATTGAAAGTTCAGTCGATCTATCTGTCTTCTACTCAAACATTGGACTTCTTATTTATATGTACAGCGATAAGCAAAAATTCCTTTTCTTCAATGATATATAAATAAGAGTCATCTTATTAGCATATCATTTTAGATTTCTGCTCTTGTGTGAGAGCATCGAATGAGCTGGATTCGAAACCTTTGTACTCAATGGTGTATGCTGCCGATATAAGTAGGAGAATTTTGACTTATTCTGAACAAAAACTTGGATAGTGAAGAATAAGCATGTTAGTAGAAAAAAAATTTCAAATAAATTAATGAATTTTCACAATGTGTCCTTTTTGTATGATTAAGATGAGAATGCAAATCTACCTAATATTTGAAATGCATATATCTTTGGAATCTCGCATTTGATCAGCTGATGACATAAACTCCTATAATTGATATTCTAATTCTCAGATATAAAAAAAATATGGCCAAGAATAGAATTAAGAATAAATACCAATAATAATATTCTAACAATATTGAATGCAATTAAAAATATCAAACAATATTTTGAAGACTTTGCACGGTATCATGTGCTCATAAAGAATAAAGAAATCCAATGGGAAGAATTGAAAAAAAAAAAATTCTTTTCGTGGATGTAAGCTAAACCTATATTCATTAATTGTTGTATTTAGGTTTTCTTCAACAGCCTTTAATATTTTATCAACTGTGAAAGGTTAACAGAAGGATACAAGAACAAAAATTCAACCATTACAGTTATATATATAAAAAAAAGATCAATAATTTTTATAATAGTCATTAGTAAAATTTAACCAGCACTGTAAGTAGTTTTCCAATGAGAAAAAAAAAAAAAAGAAAGAAAGAAAGAAGATTTTCAAAAATGTTATAAGACAAATTTATAAACACTATAAAAATTCAATTTGCCAGAAATCTTTTACTTAAGATAATTCAATGTTAATTTTAAAAACACAGCAAACAAATGCAACTCTTAATGTTTTCTTTTGTAAAAAAGACACAAAACCTTCTCTGCTTAAGGGATGTTATTCGATTTTAAAATTAACAAATCAATGCGAAAAAGAAAGGAAAACACAATCTCTGGAAGGTGAAATGTCTTATCTGTAAGAGCACAAAAATGAAGGAATATTTCTATTTAAATAAAGTAAAACTATAATTCCAGATTTCTCAGGAAATTTTCAAAAAAACTTGCTGCTTAAGGCCAATAATAAATGAATCCTTATTCAACAACTATTACTAATTAATTATGAGACAAAATTCAACTTTAACAGCTAATGAAAACTAAATAAACTTTTGAAAACAATGATGTTACACTTAATTTTTTTAAACAATTTTCAGTACAAAATTATTTTGTCTAAAATACAAAAAGAAAAAAACAAAACCCTCCCCTTTTACCAAACAATATTATAGCAATTAATGGATCTGTATAAACATAAGTTTGGAAATTTATTGATAATATACTGTTATCTTTCTTTATATTTTTTGATAACATTTCAAATGCTTAGTAGTATTTGTAAGCAAATATTTTGTAAACATTAAAATTTTTATTAAACACTAGCCACCTTTGGTGACCAGTTG
The DNA here is from genome assembly GCA_026543055.1 of Argiope trifasciata. Lineage (NCBI taxonomy): Eukaryota > Metazoa > Arthropoda > Arachnida > Araneae > Araneidae > Argiope > Argiope trifasciata. The sequence goes on along the minus strand of JAPMOQ010004637.1, from coordinate 28,004 downwards.
GTTCGCCATGAGTAATGCGCTCTAAAATTTTGAATTAAGTCACATATTCATTAGTCTTGAAGTAATTCCCGGCATTGATTGGCCTGAAATTAAAGGGTTTTTTCCCGCAATGTTGCCAAAATGTTAAATAATTTTTTTTAAAGAAAGCGAAAAAGGAGAAAAAAAATATTGAATAAATGATTTAGATGTTGCAAATGATTATAAAAACCTTGGCTTTGCATTTATGTTTTTAGAAACTATCACATTTTATAATGGAAAAAAATCAATGAATTAATGATACAGATATTGCAAACGATTATAAAAATATGCCATTAAGTCGGGATTTCAATACATTGTCTAAATTCAATTAGGTTTATCATAAATAAATACGATTTGTTGTATAAATGATTTAGATATTGCAAACGATTATAGAAACCTTTGCTTTGCATTTATTTTTTTAGAAAATATCACATTTTATGTTTCTTTTATTTTATCCAGTCACGTGCTCAAACAAAACATGGTTAAAATATTTCTTTAAAAATTCGTTAAAAATAGAAGCTTCAGTTATACATTAAAACACTGATACCATTAGAAAGCTAATTTTTTTAATCTTTAAATTGATGTAAAAATTATGTTTGTGCGATAATATTTTCGGAAGTTATAGCTGAAAAACATGGAAATTTCGCTTAAATTTTAATTAATTTAAATTCTAATAAAAAAATTCAAAAAATGGGCTCCGAGGTGCACATTCCCAACCTCCAAGGTATACATGTACCAAATTTGTTAGCTATAGGTCTAACGGTCTGACCTATAGAGCGTTACACACAAACACACATTGAGCTTTATTATAAGTATAGATAAAAAGTATAAATCCTACGTAATAGAAACTCATTTCTAATAATTCAAGTACACTTTAACAAAAAAAAAAAAATTAAATGTTAAGCCATTCTTTATTCAAAATAATAGAGATCTTGGAGAGTTAAAAGTACTTTTTAGCTTTTATCTTTTTTCTTCTAAATTTAAAACTATTTGTAAATTTCTAATAGATATATACAAGACAGTGCTATTTGGTTTAACTACAAACTTATTGCACCCAATAGGAATTTCCAAGCTAAAAGTACCAGAAGTTTTCAACAATTGAGCATAAAAAACATAAAGTGGAAATGATCCAATCAATCATGTAAACAAACAAAAGCAGCTCACTTCTATTATACAGATTTCTGGCTGGTTGCCATTGGAAACGGGTTTCAATGCTACTCGTTCAACCCACTCCTGGATAGCATCTGTTATGTGAGGAACTACCTGGAAGAAATAAATATACAAGCTTAAACAATCTTTCACGTAATGAGAATATCAAGGAAACAATTCAAAAACATATTTATTTTTTTTGTACAATAATTTTTCATACACAGAATTAAATGTAAATGAGTAATAAAGATACAAATAGCAAAAATACCTTCACCAATTAAGCACACAAAAAATACTGATTTCCATGTCTGTCTATTTATTTCAATGATTCCTTTTCCAATTTTTTAAAAAAAAGCCAAACTACCTTCGAAACAAGTTATGATTTCACTTGACAAAAATAGATTTTCTTTCTGGTCAGTGTAAAAGCATATTGTGATTTATAATCAGCTATATATTTTAATTATATTCCATTCCTTTTCGAATTAATGCTCCTTTTCATTTTTACATTTGTTTTGACAGAAAAAAAAACTTCAATATGGATATAATAACAAATATGGATATATACTGACGTGACAAAAGTCATGGGATAGCAATATGCAAATATATAGATGGCAGTAGTATCGCAGCAAAAAAGTATAAATGCTCAGTTCGTTTTCCAGAGCTTTCATCTGTGTTCAAGTTATTCATGCGAACAGGTTTTTCGTGATTTATGGCGGCACAACGAGAATTAACAGACTTTGAACGTGGAATGTTAGTTGGAGCTAGACGCATGGGTCATTCCATTGCGGATATCGTTAGTGAATTCAACATTCCGAGATTCACAGTATCAAGAGTGTGCCGAGAGTATGAAATTTCAGGCATCACATCCCATCATGGACAGCGCAGTGGGCGACCACCTGCACTTAACGACCGAGACCGCAGACGTCTGTGTAGAATGGTCAATGTTAATAGTCTTTGAGATAAATTAGGCCTAATTAGTAAATTGAATTTATCTATTAAGAAAGAGAACCATGCAATGACGATTAGAAAATAACTTGAAATTTATTTAAACGTGGTTGCATTTCGTAACCAGAACAAAAGTAAAAACATACTTATCGAATGACGCACATCTGCTTGAAAAACACAACGACAACATCTCAAAAGTTCAGTCGATCTTTTTTTACCTAACATTTGATTTTTTGTTTATACTTACGGCGATAAAACAAAAATTCCTCTTCTTCAATGATATGCAAATAAGAGTCATCTTATTTGCATATCGTTTTAAATTAATTAACTGCATCGAATTAGCTGGATTCGAAAAATTTGAACCCAATTGCGGATGCTGCCGATATAAATAGGAGAATTTTGACTTATTCCCAACAAATGCCTCCCCTCGGCAGTATCTCAGCTGTTTATTTTAAGTATTATTCTGATTTATAAAATTTAATTAAATAAAGCAATTTAAACGAGCTTTATCGCCGCACTTACAAGATTCAAACTACATTTAAAAAATCAAATATCTTAACTTATATATGTATAAAAGTTTTACACAGTGATAATAAATCAGCACATATACAACATTACAAAAACAATTATCTAATAATATTTGTATATAAATTTCTCTGTATTTGTATATAAATTTAATCAATTCTAATAAAGAAACAAACATTTAGAAGAAACATCTCTTGTAAAAGATTCAGTTGACAAAAAAAAAAAAAGAGATTTTTTAATCTTAAATTCTCACAAAAAATAATTTCTTAACCTAAAATGCATATTATGTTTCCAAAGACATTTTTTAATAGAAAAAAAATGCATTTTATATTTGCACAAGATATTAATCTGATATAATTTTTTTTTTCCTTTAAAAATACCAATATAAAAATCTAATGTTTCACTTCTTCACAATTTTTAAATAGTTTCTCATTAAATTTCTTAAGCTGAAATTTTGTCTGAGCCTTAGTAAAAATGTCTGCAATATTTAACTTAGTATTTACGTAAAGCAACTTAAAAACGTTTAAGTTTAATAGATTCCTGACAAAATGATATTTTATATCCACGTGCTTAGTGCGGTTATTTTCTATCGACGATTTAGAAAACTGAATTGCCGCTGTATTGTCGCTGAATAGTTTACAAGAGATCTCACTTAAGAGCACATTGGCACTTAATAGCAGTTGACATTCTGAGAGAACATTTTTCAGCCATGTTAGCTCCTTTGACGTTTCACATATGCTGATGAACTCTGCTTCCATGGATGATAAAGTCACTGATTTTTGCTTTGCTGTTCGCCACGAGATCGGTGCATTGCTACAGAAAATAACGTGTCCGCCTACTGAGATACGATCATCACGGCATGACGCAAAGTCGGAATCTGAAAATGCTGTCAGGGATACTTCGGTGATGTTATCAAGGTCTAGTTTGTAGTGCCTGGTGGCCTGTAGAAATCCTAATAGTTTCATCAAGCCGTTCCAGTGGGCGACTCCAGGATTGGACTGAAACTGCGAGAAGAGATTTACAGCATAATTAATATCGGGCCTAGTTCTCGCTGCAATAAAGGCTAAACAACCGATAACACTTCTGTACGGATAACACTGCATTTCTTTCATTTCTCCATCTGTTGTGGGACATTGGAGTTTTGAGTAAACACTGCTTTTAGAAATAGGACCTTTAGAAACTTATATCGATTGTAAATTTCATTTATGTATTTCTCCTGAGATAAATAAATTTTGTTATTTTCTTCAATAAATTGAATTCCTAAAAGAGTTTTCGTTTTTCCTATAATTTTTAAATCAAAACTATTTTGAAGTAATTTGACTGTTATTTTAATTTCCTTTTCCGTCTTTCCTAAAAGAACAATATCGTCTACGTATAACAAAAGTATAACATTATTCCTTATAAAAACTCCATTTGCTCACTTCAGTTTTTTGAAATTCAATCGTTCTAAAACGCTGCAAATTTCGGTAAACCATTCTCTACCGGATTGCTTAAGTCCGTAGAGCGCTCTATCTAGCTTGCAAACGTAATCTGGATTTTTTGTGCTTTTATAGCCTGGCGGTTGTTTCATGTATACTGTTTCGTCCAATTTTGCATAAAGATATGCACTATTCACGTCTACTTGCCAGTGTATCCAGTTCAATAAATTTACAAAAATGGCAAAAAACAATCTTAAGAGAGAAAAATTTATGACTGGAGAGAGTCTCTTCGTAATTTTCTCCTTTACGTTGCGAAAAGCCTTGGGCAACTAAACGTGCCTTGTAACGGACGGGCTTCCCTTCATTGTTCTTTTTCAGATCATATACCCATCGGCATCCTATTACTTTGACTTTGGGTGGTGCCGGGACAAGATGCCATACTTTTCTGGTTTTTATGTTTTGCATCTCTGCATCCATGGCTGCTTTCCATTCTACGGCATCCTTTGAGCCGATGGCTTCCTGGAAAAATCTAGGAATGTTAATTTTGTCGGTTAGTCAGGTTGACGCAACACCTGATTGTGGAGCTTCTAATTCTTCACCAGTTACCACAGGTCCTTGATAAAGTATGCTTCCTGAAAAATTGAATAATTTTGGATTATATTCTAGGTCATGATCTTCACAATATCTTTTAACCTCTTTAATAGATCGAAGACGTGTTGTTTGACCTGAAATGTAATAGTAAATGTCTGTACGATCACCAGTTTTCCTTGGTACTGCTTTTCTAATCCAATTAAAACCTGCTGGTTCCTGAATTTCATCTTCCGTCTCTCCGCTCGCTGTCTGGTATTGCTCTAATTCCGTTTTTACTGAGATTTTGGATAACGAAGTTTTAGAGACTGGAGACGATTCTTCATCTGATGATGAATCTGAGTTACTGCTACTGGATTTGTCATATTCAAGTTCTTCTTGGTTTTCAGAAATTTGGTACCTAACTGGTGCTTCGATTTTAGGGTCCAGTTCGATTCCGCTGCGATCATTGGCCTCCTTATACATTTTATTTCCAAATGATACGTTAATCGTTTCAATGATCCGGCGCTCTTCGGGTAAATAGATGCTGTACCCTTTCGTTTGAAGAGCGTAACCTACCATTACGCCTTGTTTTGCTCTCATCTGTAGCTTTGATCGTCTTGTTTGCTTGGGTATTCCAACAAATGCTTCGATTCCAAAAGGCTTCAAATGATTAACTGAGGCCTTGAAACCACCATAAATTTCGAATGGAGTCTTATTAAAGTTCCTATGAACGCTTCTATTCCAACAGTAAGTAAATGTTAGAAGAGCTTCACCCCAGAAATTGTCAGGTAAACCACTACTATTTAGTAAAGCTTTGATTCCATCGCAAGCAGTGTAATTAAATCTTTCGACTACGCCGTTTTGTTTTGGAGTATGAACATTTGTAAATTCCACCTTGATACCCATATTTTATAAATCTTTCTGAAATTTTAATCCTCTAAATTCTCCTCCAGTATCTGAACGTATGCAGATAATTTTCTTGCCGGTAAATCTTTCGGCACGAGTCTGATATTTGCGAAATGCGTCCGATGCCTCATCTTTAGTTTTTATTAAGAAGCAAGTTACTTTTTGACTAAAATCATCAATAAGGGTTATGAAATAACGATAACCGTTATGCGTTTGTTTAGGAAAAGGACCGCAAATATCGGTATATATTAACTGCAATGGCTCTTTAGATCTTATGGCGCCTAAGGGTTTGAAAGATTTTCTTCTACTTTTTGCCAACCGGCATGATGTGCAATCAATTTTTTCGCTTTTTAAAATGGGCAAACCCCTTACGGCATTCACAGATGACACTATATATTTGGTATTAATATGGCCATACTTCTGGTGCCATTCAGTAAGGTTACCAGTCTTTGTTACAGAACGCTTGGTTTTACTTGCTTTATTTTTATGATCTGATTTTGAAACATTAAAAGATGTTACCTTTGAAGTTGGAGGTGGCTTCGGATATGTTTTGTAAAGACCGTTACTCAAAGTTGCTGTAAAGAGTCGTTCGCTTCCATCGAATACCTGAATCTTTCGTCTCTGTCCGATGAACTTCGCTCCTCCTTGATCCAGTTTGGACGCAGATATCAAGTTGTGTCTTATTTGGGAAGAATAAACAACATTATTCAAAAGGTAACTTTGACCATTTGAATTAGACAGTTTTACAGTTCCCTTGACTTCGATTGGGCATGTAGCACTGTTCGCTAAATAGATGTGTTCAGCTTGAGTAGATGGTTCAAATTTAATGAACCATTTTTTATCTGAACAAAAATGAGTCGTTGCTGCACTATCTATAATCCATGCATTCGGATCCGATTTTTCAGTTATAAACGTATCAACAATGAAAGATTTTTGGTTAATCTTTTTGTTTCCCCTAAAGTTCTTATCATTGTATCCTGAATTATTATATTTACTTTCCTGGCCTGAGGGACAATTAAACTTTGAAAGAATTCTTGCACTAGTTCCAGGTGGAATAGCACTGTGTAGTGCAAACTGTTCGTGGTCCCTCGAACATTGTTCCAAACGAGCTTCTTCGGCTATAAGTTCATTTAGAACTTTATCAAACGTAAATTGTTCATCGGGACATCTATAAATAGCTTGGACAATTGCCCCGAAACAATCTGGTAAAAATCTGATTAACTGAAAAGCTTGGTATTTCAAAGGGATTTTTTCGCCACAATCTAGTAAATCAGCTACTATTTTCCGAAGTCTAGCTGCATAGAGTCCGATTCTCTCATTAACATTGATTCTGCATGAAAAGAATTGATCTAATAAACATATCATACGAGCTCTACTTTCTGGATGGAAATATTTCTGAATTATTTCCCATGCCGTCTTCCCTTCCGTTGTATCGGCAATCAAAGGCCGGAGCTCCTTGGAAACATTTAAATAAATAGTCGAGAAAGCTTTATTACACCGTTTTTTATAACGCGCTTTCTTCTTTTCCGTTGCATCGTCACAGGGAGGAATTTCTTTTCCTAATACAATATCATACACATTACGATCCAACAAAATAGCTATCATATCCTGTTTCCAAGTAGGATAATTATCGGAAGTCAATGGAGTCACGTGATCGTTATTCATGGCGGCCTCCCCGACTTAACAGTCTTTAAAGATTAAATATAATTTTTTTCTTAATAAATTTCCGAATGCCGAATTCCTCAAACAAGTTTAAAAACCGATCGTCATTGCGGGATTCTGGCCCAAAACCATTTTCTTTGAGATAAATTAGGCTTAATTAGTAAATTGAATTTATCTATTAAGAAAGAGAACCACGCAATGACGATTAGAAAATAAATTGAAATTTATTTAAACGTGGTTACATCTCGTAACCAGAACGAAAAGTAAAAACATACTTATCGAATGACGCACATCTGCTTGAAAAACACAACATCTTAAAAGTTCAGTCGATCTTTTTTTTACCTAACATTTGATTTTTTGTTTATACTTACGGTGATAAAGCAAAAATAAATCTTCTTCAATGATATGCAAATAAGAGTCATCTTATTTGCATACCGTTTTAAATTAATTAACTGCATCGAATTAGCTGGATTCGAAAAATTTGAACCCGAATGCGGATGCTGCCGATATAAATAGGAGAATTTTGACTTATTCCCAACAAATAGACACGCAACACTTCGTTAAATAACTGCAGGAATAAATGTGGGACGTACGAGGACGTGTCCGATAGGACTGTGCGGCGAAATTTGTCTTCCTTGGGCTATGACAGCAGAAGACCGACTCAAGTGCCTTTACTGACAGCACGACATCGCCTGCAGCGACTCTCCTGGGCTCGTGAGCATATCGACTGGTCCCTAGGGTTGTATGACTCTTTCGTACGAGTCATTTGCGTACGAGTCATAAAACTGTCAATCAATGGTCCCGTTTACAATGGGATTGTGTTACTGTAAAGGATGAGTTTTTGAAGAGGCTGCAACATTTTAAACGTTAACAAACATTTTAACATTTTAAACAAAGTGTCAGATTTGGCGAGAGATAACATACTTAACAAAATTTCGAATATTTAATGTTGTTTAATACCATTTCAGGCGATATTTTCCTCTTGGTTTTTTATGAAGCATGAATTGCTTTTCAAGGAGTTTATTCAAAAAATATGATAAAAATTAATGACCAATGATATTTTTTTCATATAAATACTATATCGACTTTGGAACAATAATCTAGATTTTGGTAAATGAACTATTTTACATGAATATAACGATTTGCATTAAACAAAAGAATTTTGGTTTCATTAGTTTTTATTTTATTTCTTCTTGATTCGTTTGTTTAATTTAGTAAGTTTGAACACTGAAATGTATGTTACTTAAATATAGGAACTTTAAAAAAATTATTGTTTCTTAAGTATGGAGTACAATTAAATGGTGTTAAAAGCATTGAAATTATTTGTAAGATGGGAATAGTTATAAAAAAAAAATCTTGAAATGACGTAAGCAGTAAGAAAAGATTCCAACTACGAATGTTAATTTTCCGTGCTATATATTTCTTTTACAAATTTAAACTTTTCTGTTTATCATTGTAGATTTAATTTCAATGCTGTTACATTTAAATGAAAAATCTGCTCAGATAAAGATAAATTATTTGTTCATTATACGACTTTGAATTTTATTTATGAAATATTGTTATTACACGGTGCATAAAATAAATAGCTAACTAAATCAGAAGTATATTAATATTTTGCCAACTGATCCTTTTTATCTGCGAAAATTTGTAGGTGATATTAGCTGAATTCAAATTTAATTTTCTTCTAGTGACACTATTTATTAAACCCTAATTACAAATCTATTGATAAAATATAAAACAGAATTAAAAAAATATTTACATTAATGTACATAGTAATAAATTTACATTAATATATGCAGTATATGTTCTTCAGAAACTTTAATTTTTTTTATAGATCGTTCCTGTATGTAAAATAAGCCATTAACAATAGTATTAAATGAAGCTCTGGTAATTTACCCTTGAACAATATAAACCTACACCATTATTGAAATTTTTACTGATTATCTATGCGTTTTTTAACCATATTTTAAGCAGTGTAATTATTTCTAATTTCAGAAGAATTCATGGCCATTTTAAACCTTCCAGGGGTCCTGTGATAATGCAAATCTCGAAACAACCTTTTCCCTCCAAATTTTTTACTATGTATTATGTATTTGATTCCCAGAAGTTCAAAAGCTTTGAACAGATTTAATTTCAAATAGTAGGAAAGTTATCAATTGTTAAATTCTTTATTGACTTATGTACTATTAATCGTTTGAAATGTACATTTAAATGATCAGCTTCTCTTAAAACAATTAGAATCGTTTGTGATGGTAATAGTTGAGTTTAGGCGTAATTTTTTAGAATGGAATTTCTGTTTTACATTTTCTTTTAAAATTTATTGATTTTTATTTGAGAACTATATTTAGCATACTTAGACTGTGAATGAATAATTCAGAGAATTCAAGCGTAGTAATGCAAGCGTTCTTGATGTATTTCGTCGTATACTTTAAATTTACCATCTTTGTCGTCCAGTTATCTGTCTGTCCGTCTTTATATATATATATTGAACAATAAGGTATAAGACATGAGGAAATATTCCTGCGTACGGTTTTTATACGCATTTTTTAAATTTTAAAATGCTGTAAAAACTGTTTTTTTTACTGTAAATTTTTAGAAAGTTATAACGAAAATAAAGTCAATATTTCTTTTATTTTTTAATTAAATTTTTTAAAAATCACTTTTCTATCCTTCAAAGTAAATATTTGCCAAATTTCATAGCTAAACGGTATAGTGTATATAGAGACAGCATATCTCGTACACATAGAGACAAAACTTTTTTTCTTATGTTTACGCATCAAAACTTAGTTAAAACGCCAATGCCCTTTCCCGCCAAATACTCTTGCCAACAGATAACATGTTTTTTGCAAACCTAGACTAATTACTCCCTACCCCCTTTTTTCAATGGGCTTAGAGTGATTTATTGGTCTTTTATGACCTGTACGGAAGTGGTAGTACGCATTTGTCCCAATACCGGTCCCTAGACCAGTGGAAAACCGTGGCATGGTCAGATGAGTCACGATTTCAGTTGTTACGAGCTGATGGTAGAGTTCGAGTGTGGCGCAGACCCCACGAAGCCATGGACCCAAACTGTCAGCAAGACACTGTTCAAGCTGGTGGTGGCTGTTTTCTAGGTGGCTCGGTCCTCTGGTGCAACTGAACCGATCATTGACTGGAAATGGTTATGTTCAGCTGCTTGCAGATCACTTGCAGCCATTCATGGACTTCACATACCCACACAACGATGGGATTTTTATTGATGACAATGCGCCATGTCACCGGGCCAGAACTGTTCGCGATTGGTTTGAAGAACATTCCGGACAATTCCAGCGCATGATCTGGCCACCTAGATCACCAGATATGAATCCCATCGAGCATTTATGGAACATCATCGAAAGGTCCGTTCGTGCCCAAACTCCTGCACCATCCACACTTTCACAATTATGGACGTCTATACAGACAGCATGACTCAATATTCCTGCAGAGGACTTCCAACGACTTGTGGACTCCATGACACGTCGAGTTGTTGCACTTCACCGGGCAAAAGGAGGACCAACACGATATTAACAGTCATCCCATGACTTTTGTCACTTCAGTGTATTAACCATTCAATTAAAATATAACAATGTTTTATGACGATTTAATTCGAAGAAATCCTAAAAGAAAATAAAGAAAAAGAAAAAAAAAACCTCTGATGTTGAAATAGAAAACACATTGTAACTATCAAGATACTAATGAAAGAGAGGGTAAAAAGAAAGAACCAGAACCACATTTGTTGTCAATTCAAAAGCAGTTTAGACAAACAATATTTTCAAGAGGAAAAGATTTTGTAGACATTAAAATTTTTATCATACATAAAAAGTATAAATCCTCCATTATAGAAACTTATTTCAAAAATTTTAAGTACATTTTAACGAATAAAAATTAAATTTTAAGCCATTCTTTAATCAAAATAATAGATCTTAGAGAATTAAAAATATTTTTTAGCTTTTATTTTTTCCTACTAAATTTAAAACTATTTGTAACTCTAATAGGTCACATGATAGAGCTATTTGGTTTAACTATAAAACGTATAGCACACAAAATGAATCTCCAAACTAAAAGTACCACAGGTTTTCAACACTTCATCATTTTGCATATTTAACACAACTCAAAATAATAAATGATATGTGTAACAAATGGCTACTACAATGTGCAATTGTAGAATGTAAAGGTCAAAACTATATAAAAAACAAAAATTTGGGATCCATTTGAATAGTAAGCTTTCCAAAAACAATTAACTATGTGCATGTGTATTATTTTAAACTATAATTTCAATTCTGACCCATTTCTGAAGTTTTATCTCAATTTAGTCCATATTCACTTCATTCTAAAATAGTCTCTTATTTCCCAAGCCCATTCTACTTTTTCCATTTAATTAATTCAACTGGGGCTTTGTAAAAATGCTCCAGTCGTTGGCTCCAAGTGGAGGGATAAAACAATATCCAGTTTGCACATTTTTTTGAAAAGATCCCTTACTTAATTTGACATGCTTAAAGAAATTTCTAGCAGAATCGTACAGTCTATAAGCATCGGAAGTTTTTTTTTCCTCTCTTGCCTTTTTTCCATCGTCTGCTCTTGCGCTGTGTTATTAGTGGATGTGTTGCATCCAAGCTACTTGTAAAGTATTTTTTAGATTAAAATTAAATATTGTTGCATTTCTAGATATAGCAATAATTTGTGAAAATGAAGATGGTTCGTTGGTGAAATAACTTGAGGACACAAGTTGTCTTATCTGGGTTTATTAGATAACATAACAATAACAAACATCAAAACTTTCACATTTATTATATTGGTATAGAAACTTTTAAGATGATTTCTTAAAGGTTTCTTCTTTCGCCAACAATAGGGACTGGGTACAGAATGGGTGTGAAAGTAGAAATGGCCAGTTTGGCTGAGGAATCCACAACCTTGATTCTGTTGTTGCCCACGTGTGCTCAAACCCTCAAGTAATTTGAGATTAAATTTAACAATCGTTGCTTTTCTGGACGACACAATAATGTACGTGATAGTGAAGATTGTTTCCTTGGTTAAATATCTTGAAGACACAGGCTGTCTTTAATCTAGTTTATTGGATAATATAACAATCACAAACATCAAAACTTTCACATTTATTATATTGGTATAGAAACTTTTAAGATGACTTCTTGCATACAGTCGACTGCTGAATAAGTAATGCCCAACCTCACATGGACCGAACAGTCAAACTAGCATTTTTTTCGAGCTGTCTTTCTCCTCATCTGCACTCTCTCAAGCAGTTAGGACGTCAAAGATGGATAGTTTCATTCCATCCTTCAGAATCTTGAGATGACCATCAGTACTGCACTTCAATCATTATTGACCATCTGCAGGTCCTTCCTTCACTCAGAGATCACCATACATTCCTTTGAATAGTGGTAAACTGTGACCATTTCTCCACAAATTGACTTCTAGGAACTGGGTACGGTACGGGTGTGCCTGTCGAAATGGCCACTTTGGCTGAGGAATCTGCAGCTTCGTTTTCTTTGTATGTGCTCTAACCCTCCAGTAATTTGAGATTAAATTTAACGATCGTTGCTTTTCTGGACACAATAATGTACATAATAGTGAAGATTACTTCCTTGGTGAAATAAATTGAAGACACAGGGATACTCCAAAGTGTAATGGGTCTAGAAAACTGCGATATAGTTTATTTCGGAAAAGAGAGAGCCGAGATCACACTCCCCACCGTCCGAGGGTCAAGTTCACTTCCCTGGAAAAAAAGATACGAACAAGCAGCAACAGTGAGACCACGTGATGTTTACATGATTGGCGGCTAGCTCCACCCAATAAGATCACGTGATTCAATGAATTTTTAACAGCTAGTACATAAATCATACCTCGAGGTATAGAATAAAACGAAGCTAAAAAATTCAAAGTGTCTTTTATGTCTTCGGCCATGACTCAGGTTCACAATTTGTTATATATATATATCTGTGTGTATATAAAACAAAATTTTTATTCCATCCCATTTGACATGTTTACTTTTTCTGGAATTTCTCATCCTCAACATATAGAATTATATTGCTTTAGATTTCACAGATATCTGTTAAACATTTTTTCAGTATAACTCATATTTTTTCTAATAATTTAGTTTTAAAAAAATTACAATATTTTACTTTTTAAAAGCATCATCAAAATATTTTAATAACTGAGATTTGTAACATCCAGTCTACTTTAATTTAAGAATGTAAATGCTACCATTTTAAACGCCAGAAAAGACAAATTAATTAAACTATACTAAGTTAAAAATAAAATCTTGTTTAGAATTTTATAGATTTCTTATCATCTCTGATAAACTCACCTGAACTGTTTTACCTAAGAAGTCACCTCTCCTCTCCCTGTTTATAACATCTTGATAGATTTTCCCAGTTGTAATATTATTGTCTCGATGCAATTTTATATCCATAAAACGCTCATAATTTCCTAAATCAAGGTCCACTTCTCCACCATCATCCAGAACAAAAACTTCACCTTTAAAAAATATACATATTAAAAATGAAGTGGGGGGATGCAAAATATGCATTTACTTTATGTAAACAAGATTAAAGTATAAGAAAATATTAAGCGAATATGCACCTGAAATATGAAGGAAATATTAGAAACCTGAAATATAAAGAATTCTACCAATTACCCATGACTCTGTTCGCGTGGAAATTTTGGTGTTTATATACAAAAAACTATCAAATAAAAAAATTAAGTCTAACCTAAACTTAAAAGTATAAGCATACACGAAAAATATATAACGTAAATATAGTTTAATAACAAAAACACACAACTAACAAAAAAAAACAATTTATTTACATTGTACACCCAAAATAAAACAAACCTGCAAATCAAGTTTGGTCAAATCTATTTTATTTATGGATCGAGATGGAGATAGCTACAACAGAATTATACAAATAATTTTTTAACTTTTAATTTAAATGAAAGCAACGTGAACTTTCAATGCCAGTTGGCATAACACACATGCCTGACTTTCCTACACTAGTTGGGGTATAGCAAAACAGATTAGAAAATTTTTATTTCCTTTACTCTGTTTTCTTTTCATTCAAATATACTTCAGAATGAATCCGAAAGATCGATTCATTAACGAAATTTGATTTTAAATACAATAAACCCAAAGAAAATTAATAGAATCGTTTGAAATAATCGGTCGAAATTCTGCAAACCCTAACTTCAACTTTGCTGGGAGAGAAAAAACTGGAGCCTTAATTATCTTTCACATGATTTGGCCTCAGCTTTTTGATGCGAAAACTAATTTTTAATTAATAAAAAATTAACCACTCAATTAACCGGAATAAAAAGTAGCCTCTGTTCTATTCCTGACTCTAATCTATCTTTGTGTTTAATTTCATCTAATTCCATTCAGTTATTCCGGCATGATGGAGTCACAAACATCCATCCAAACTTCCACATTTATATATTAATATAGATATAGATAACAATAAAGACATTCATAGACAGTATTGAATATTAAAAAAATAAAATTGAGACAAAATTTTCAATTATAAACAGCAGTAAAATATTTTTCTGTAAAATTCTTTATTAACATTTTAAAAAATGAAAAATATTTTGTGATGAATTCTAAATCCAACCAGCTTCTGGGAACTTTATGAAAACATGATGTACTGTTATAACATTATTGACTTAGAAAAATTAATTATTTTTTACAGAAGATTATACATTCTTTTAAAAAAATTTGTATAGACTTTTAAATCCATAAAGTTTTTTCTGGACAAAAACAATATGAGCAAAGTGATCAAATAAAAATATCCCTTATTTGAAACTTTATTTATAATGAAATTAAAATGTACACATTCTCTCAATTAGCAAGAATGGATATTATACATTCGAGTTAAAATATTTTTGCTTGAATATCGTATACACATTTGAACATGTATGTGTTCATACTTTGTGATTTATATAGCTAAATAATGCAAAAATTTAAAAAATCAAAGATAAAAAATAATTTTTAAAAACTACAGAAGATAATTTTAAAGTTTAAAAAAATATATTTCAAACAGCATTTAAAAAAACATAATATATATATATATATAATTAATTCTAAAGTATCAAAAAACAGGAATCTATTTACAAGAAAATATTCTGAAATTTTGTTTTTTGTTTTGAAGCTATAAGAACAATATTTCAAGCAGCATTTAAAGAAACATAGTATATATATAAAAGATTAATTCTAAAGTATCAAATAACAGAAATCTATTTACAAGAAAATATGCTGAAATTTTGTTTTTTATTTTAAAGTTAAAAAAAACAATATTTCAAACAGCATTTAAAAAACATAGTATGCATAAAAATTAATTCTAAAGTATCAAATAACAGGACATAACTATTTACAAGAAAATATGCTGAAATTTTGTTTTGGTGTTGCATTAAATGTAAGATTTTCAGAAATAGTAATTATTAAAAAATAAAATAACTTTGCAACATAAAGAAAAAAAATCTTACCGTGTTCATAAGGAGAAAATGTACCTGCATCAATATTGATATATGGATCAATTTTGATTGCAGTCACTTCGTAACCGTTGCTTTTCAAGATTTTGCCAATGCTGCTAGCAATCACTCCCTTCCCTATGCCACTGATGACACCACCTGTCACAAGAATATATTTCATGGCTGGAATCTGTACCTGCAGACACAACCACAGATTTAAAACTGTGTTTTTCTTTCTTTATGCTGAAATTCATAAATGAGCAATTCATAAAATTATAATAAAAAATATTACCTAAAATTAAGAAACATGAGAATTTTATCTTCGACAATATATTTATCCACCTATCCTTGGTGGAGAATTATCCCCTTAATAATCGCATGATTTTGAAGAAAATGGCCATAAAAGTGCCTATTTTTTTATTCAAGAAAATGATATAAAACTGAGTGTATAGTTCAAAATAAATTAGCCGTCTCTAAAAACATTGCAAATAGTCTAGGGCAGCCATCTGGTGTATATACTGAGTAATAAAAATGATTCTGGGCATAAGAAGTAGATTGCTTTAATATTTTTGGAGCATTACTTTTGAATAGGCCAGCCTGGAAATATCAAGGGCGCGAGAAATAGAGGTAGAAATTTCACCCCGTCATTTTCACGGGAGCGAGAACGAAGGGGTTAATTTCTGTGACTGATAGAGCAATAACGATTAATATTTTGCCACGGGAGAATTTTCAGTGTGGAATTTTGGCAATGAGAATTTTATTTTGGGAGCACATGTATATATAGCAAGCAAAATGACTCAGGGTGCCATCTATTGGTTCCCAGAATAATTATAACTAACATTTCAGCACTCTCACTTTAGTTTTAAATTATACACACAATATACAGAGTAAAACAGAAACTTGATTAATACACACACAAATTAACAAACAGATGCCTAAATCATGTTTACAAAGCACATACAAAGGGAAAGCAAACTTGGTTATAAACATAAAATAAATGATACTTCTATTCACTACAGTTCGTGAATAATCAAACATCAGCTTGAATCAGTTATAGTTTTAAACCCACTGATCGGCAAACGACACGTGTTTCGTTCTTGGCACAGTTTTTGTTTAAAAAATGTGATATCATTTTAGCAGTTGGCATGCATTCCACATAATCTGTCCACAAATATCTGGACATGGGAGATTTCCAGTCTATTTCCAAAAATTTGGTAGAAGCCTGGAAAATAAATGCATTTGTGGAGAAATGGGTACAGTTTACCACTATTTGGCGGAATGTATGGAGATATCAGAATGAAAGAAAAACAATGCAGGAAAATAAATGCATTTGTGAAGAAATGGGTACAGTTTACCACTATTTGATGAAATGTATGGAGATTTCAGAGTTAAGGAAAAACCTGATTGTCAATAATGATTGAAGTACAGTATTGATGGTCATCTCAAAACGCTGAAGGATAGGATAACAAAGATGGACAGTTTTATTCCAACTGTTTGAGGGTGTGGAGGTGGGGAGAAAGACAGCTATTCACAACCCCGAAAGGAATGTTGGTTTGATGGATCAGTCCATGTGAGGTTGGACAATACTTATTCAGCAGCTGACCACTACAAATCCTGCTGATACTGCTACATTCAGTGGTGGCAGGGTGGTTGGCTGTATGCAAGAAGTACCAGATCATCTTAAGACCTTGAAGGATGTGATTTCAAAGATGGACAGTTTCATTCCAACTGAGAGTGTGCAGAGGGATCTAGTCGATACTGCTACATTCAGTGGTGGCGGGGTGGTCGGCTGCAAGAAGAAGAAGTGTGCAGATGGGGAGAAAGACAGCTATTGACTACCCCGAAAAGAATGTTAGTTTGATGGATCAGTCCATGTGAGGTTGGACGATACTTATTCAGCAGTTGACCCCAACACATCCTGTCAACACTGCTACTTTATGTGGTGGTGAGGTGGTCAGCTCTATACATGAAGAAGTAATCTATCCACTTTTTATCACTTCCCACACAAAGTGATGTTGGATATGAATGTGTTTGCTCCGTGTAAGGTACATATTATTTTTACTAAGGTTAAGAGCATCATTGTTATCACAATACGCACATGTTTTTTCCATTAAAATGCTAAATTCCCAAATTGGTCTGAATTTTTCTGGCATGTTGCACTTGTTGCAACTGTGTGTTGCCTTTTACTAGACCATGACTCATCTCCACCACCTATCATGAAAACAGACCCACTTACAGATCTGCTAGTTCACTTCTATAATTGGAATGACAGCATCCAATAACCTTGTCACCATGGTCTTCAGTATAGCTTAGCGTGGTCCTTGGTCTCTCTAAGCTATCTAATGATACGCAGTCCACGGTGTTTTTCTAGGATTGTTGTAGAGCTGGCACATTCAGTTCACTCCAAAACTTATATCTGATCAAATTGCCTGAGCAGCATGAAGGAGGCTTCCAGCTGCAGCTTGAAATGGAATTTTTCTCAAATCCTCCTCACTGTTTGTAAATTTATTTAATGAACTATTACCATCCAGAAGTGTTACGACAGGAATGTGAATCGTGCATGCAATATTTGTGAAGCATACTCTCTAAATACCTTGTTTGATTTAAGGCCTTATCACACGGCAAAATATCTTCGGCACTTTCCATCAGCAAACGACAGCGAAAGTGATGTCACTTCAAAGTTTCTCATGACTGGTTGAATTTCGTTTGCAGACAATATTTTCGAAGATATTTTCGAACTGGTTAGAAAAAGTTGTCGATTATGAAACTTGGGGTTGAGGGTAGAAACACAAAAGTACTGGCGAAATGTCACCATGTGATAAGGCCTTTAGGATAATACACCCCTTAAACCTATCACGTTCAATTTTAATTCCTAAGGAACAACTTACAGTACCTAAATATTTCCTTGCAAATCTTTGTATTTAACTCAATCTTTAAGTTCCACAGAATTGCTAAAAATTAGCAAATCATCAACACATGGTTACTGTAACTAGATAATTATTTCGATCTATTTAATAACGGTGCAACTATTAAAGCAACTGTCTTAATCCCATTTCAACTAAACCCTTTTCCAATGTGCAGTACAAAAGTCTGTCACTCTGTTTAGGACATCTAATGTCTTATTTAGTTTTAGAGCATTTTTCCAGATTTTGACAATAATATTCATTCCCCTGGTATTTTCACATAAATTTCCCCATCTGTTCCTTATACAAAAGCTCATTTGATCAATTTCCCAATCATAAATAGCTGCTTCTGCTAACAAAACTCTTCAAGTAACAAAATGAACAACTGGCGAGAATGTTTTGTTATAACCTATCCCCTCAATCTGTGAAAAGCCTTAAGCTACCAACCGACTTTTATACCTTTCTATCTCATCCTTGGAGTTTTTCTTATTTTAAGCGCTTATTTAAAGTTTACAATTTTTTTATTCTTAGGTTGCTCCACGTTTCCCATGTTTTATTTTTGATATGATCCAATATAGTTTCAATTATTGAGTCTCTCCAGTGATTCCCATCAGGACCATTCAATGCCTTATCAGTTGTTTTAGGTTCTAGACAGCAAGCATTTATCATTGCTGCCAAAGCTTTTACCTAACACATGCGATTTAAATTAGGCATCTGCAAATATGGCCTATCATTCACATCATAATCCTGAAAAAATTTGGAAATTTTTGTCTCTCTGTATGGATAAACAAATACAGGTAGAGAATTATCAACGGAATTGTCTGCATTGGCGTTATTATCAATAGCATTATCACAACATGAAATAACATTATCTGGCAAATCAGTTTCAGGATTATCATTTTCTAACCTTTCTGTTTCATTACTGGAATCATTATTAGTCTCCCTGTCTGAAGAACTAGTTTTGCTCACACTGAATAAAGAGTCATCATAAAATTCAGGTTAACCAAAAATTTGTTAAATTATACATTTCATTTTCTAAAAATTGTACATCTCGAGAATTTATTATTTCATTAGTTACAAGGTTTATCAAACGATAAACATTCATTTCTTGGTAATACCCAACAAACATCATCTCCCTTGCCTTGGCATCCCAATTTGTTTGCTTTCTTTCAGGGTTATGAACAAACACACAACATCCAAAAACTTTTTAACTATCCCAAGTTTGGTTCATAGCCTCTCCATTTTCCATAAGGAGTTGTGGTGCCTAAATTCTGATTGCTGAAGTACTAATTTTGCATTACGTGCATCAGCGGAAATACAAGATTTATTATTGTGATTTTAAAAAAAGTTTATCCTCGCTGACTCACTGTATTTCCGAACTTTTTATGATGTATCTAAATATTTTTACTTATATGTTTTTCCGAGTTGGAACCCGGAAATTTTTAAAATTAATGCTTACTTGTTTCTGTTAATAAAGTTTCGTAGAGTCGATGTTATTCCAAATGATTTAACTGGCTTAATTCTCTAATATGCATGCATAACATCAAAATTTCTCTAAAGTGATGACCTCGGACGTGATGAATTTTCAACAGCTCTCTTGGCGCCATCTCTCCATCAGCAACGCAAAGTCGTCAGACTCACTTGACGCAGCAGCAAAGCTCGTACACTAGCCATAACGCTTGACGCAATAAAATCGTTCGTCTCTCTAGAGGCCTCACTGGGAGGGGAGTATTGTGGTGACATCTTAATAAGCCAGTAACTACCACTAAACATTGGTGGCCATTTTTGTATAGTGGATAAGTTACTGGATTTCAAACCCGAACATCGCAGGTTCGATCCTTGGCGGAATTCAACCTACGTATTGGCACAATTCCGCCAACACCTGCCACTGCAGAAAAGACATTTTTAAAATGATGAACAGCTAGCTTCTGCACAATATTTTCGATCAAAATGAGTATCAGTTAACATGTATCTTGCCCATTCAACGAGAGCTCCATTATTTCTCTCAGCCACCCCCATATGCTCAGGTGTTTATGGAATAGACTTTCGATTCAAGATATTTCATCATCTCATTACTTACTAACCGCCTTTGGCGACCAGCTGGTTCGCCATGAGTAATGCGTTCTAAAATTTTCAATTAAGTCACATATTCATTAGCCTTGAAGCAAATGCGTTCTAAAATTTTCAATTAAGTCACATATTCATTAGCCTTGAAGCAATTCCAGGCATTGATTGGCCTGAAAATAAAAATATTTTTTTCCGTGATGCTGCCAAAATATTAAATATGTTTTTTTAAAGAGAGCGAAAAAGGAAAAAAAAAAAGGATTGAATAAATGATTTAGATGTTGCAAACGATTATAGAAACCTTGGATTTGCATTTATTTTTTTAGAAACTATCACATTTTATAATGGCAAATAATTATCGAATTAATGATACAGATATTGTAAACGATAATAGAAATATTTCATTAAGTCGGGATTTCAAAGCATATCCTGTCTAAATTCAACCAGATTTACCGTAAATAAAGATGATTTGTTGAATAAATGATTTACATATTGCAAACGATTATAGAAACCTTTGCGTTGCATTTAATTTTTTTAGAAAATATCACATTTTATGTTTCTTTTATTATATCGTCACGAGCTCAAAAAAACATGGTCAAAATATTTCTTTAAAAATTCGTTAAAAATAGAGGCTTAAGTTATACATTAGTACACTGATACCATTAGAAATCTAATTTTTTAATCTTTAAATGGATGTAAAAATAATGTTTGTGCGATAATACTTTCGAAAGCTAAAGCGGAAAAACGTCGACATTTCGCTTAAGTTTTAATGAATTCAAATTCTAATTAAAAATTTGATAAAAGGACTCCGAGGTGCACATTCCCAACCTCCAAGGTATACATGTACCAAATTTGATAACTGTAGGTCCAACGGTCTGACCTGTAGAGCGCCAACACACACACACATTGAGCTTTATTATAAGTATAGATGTTCCATTATCTGAACGCAGTACCTTAATTGACTAACCAATCTGTTTCTCAACATGTGACTGAAAAATCCTGAATCTCTCAAACTGATTTATGTTTTAAAAACTAGATGGTCATTCGTGACAAGTCATCAATGAAAGAAACGGAATATCGAGAACCGCCAAATGATGTGCCATTCATTGACCCACAGACATCTGTACGCACAACATATACGTTTAGCTTTTCCTTTAGAAAACGGTTGCTTATGCATCTTGCTCCTAATACAGGAAGTGCAATCAGGCTATTCTCCATTCAAAGAAAAGTCTTAGCACATATCCTTCAGCTTGGTTATTTCCTTTCTGGGTCAGTGACGTTTGCAATAAATAATTTGAAATATTGTGGGTTATCAAGGCCCTTTCACTACAAATATCTAGTGAATATAAATTGTCACAAACACCTGTCCCACTAGTAACTAAATTCTTGGTTTTTTAAACCAAACACCTTTATCCAGTAAATGTGCTGATCACATAAAAAGTTTTATGTTAATACTTAATCTATACTTATAATAAAGCTCAGTGTGTGTGTGTGTTGGCGCTCTACAGGCCAGACCGTTGAACCTACAGCTACCAAATTTGGTACATATATACCTTGGAGGTTGGGAATGTGCACCTCGAAGCCCTTTTTTCGAATTTTTAATTAGAATTTAAATTCATTAAAACTTAAGCAAAATTTCGACGTTTTTCCGCTATGACTTCCGAAAATATTATTGCACAAAGATGGTTTTTGCATCAATTTAAAGATTAAAAAATTAGCTTTCTTATGGTATCAGTGTTTGAATATATAACTTAAGCTTCTATTTTTAACGAATTTTTAAAGAAATATTTTAACCATATTTTTTTAGTCCTTGACTGTATAAAATAAAAGAAATATAAACTGTGATATTTTCTTTAAAAAATAAATGCAAAGCAAAGGTTTCTATAATCGTTTGCAATATCTAAATAATTAATTCAACAAATCATCTTTATTTACGGTAAACCTGATTGAATTTAGACAGAATATGCATTAAAATCCCAATTTAATGGCATATTTCTGTAATCCTTTGCAATATCTGTATCATTAATTCAATAATTTGTTTCCATTTTTTGCTTTCTTATAAAAAACATATTTAATATTTTGGCAACATCACAGAAAAAAACATTTTCAATATTTTGGAAGCATAACCAATAATTAAAACTGACTGATTTATAAAATTAAAGAATATTATTAGGAAAACGTGTTCTTTTAGAACTTTCCATCCATCATCTTCAAGAAAATATTAATTTCAGGCCAATCAACGCCCGGAGTTACTTCAAGGCTAATGAATATGTGATTTAATTGAAATTTTGAGAACTCATTACTCATGGCGAACCAGCTGGTCGCCAAAGGCGGCTAGTAGATAATAAATTAGCAGTTAATTTGGGTACACATAATCCCACAGGTCCTTTTTAACAAGATCCATTTTCATAGCAATTTTCCAATCCTTGTCATTAGCCCAACCAGTTCACTGCCAGCGATTGAATGAACCTTCTTCTCTAGGCATGTTGAATCCGGTTTTTAACCCTAACCCAACAAGACAAAGATCCTTTGAGAGCCATTTTCATAAATTTTCTATTAAAATTAATTTTTTCTCATTTCGAAATTTGCCTAGTTATTTACTGAAAATGTAAGATTCAACAAAAACATCATCAATTATAGTTATAAAAATTATACATTTAGGCCTAAATTCCATTTAATTCATAAAAATATTAACATAATTATTCTTACAAATATTTCATTATAATTAAAAAATATTACTTTAAGTTTTAATGAATAACATGAATACATATTTAAAAGTAGATCTTATATATTGTTCAAATATCACATTTTTTACTAACTTTCAATATATCATAAACAATTAAAAATATCAGCAGTGAAAAGTCCAAAATTTCTTTAGTTATGTATAATTATTTTCAAGTTGATTCAATATCTTTTCTCTTTCAAAGATTCATTAATATATTACATAAATCTACACATTTTCATTAAAGTTCTTAATGTCCCATCACAGTCGAATGTAGCATTAGTGTTCATACAATACAGAATACAGTTATGAACAAATCAGAGTTAAATATAAGAGCAGGGAAGCAAGAATTAAGATCTGTCACATACCTGTTTAGCTGGAGACAGACAGGAAGATAAGTGAATTTTATTTTGTGAGCATGTGTGTGTGTATATATATATATATTTAGAGAGAGAGAGCATACAGAATTTCCCAGGTTGCCTTCTATTGGTACATAATATAATTAAAACTAACAGCTCAATTCAACAAGTTACCTCATGATAAGCAATGTCAAAATAATGTAAGTTTTGAAAATCAAAATTAACATATGAAATTTATGTCTATGATATTTAAAAAGAATTAATTTTGAAATGAATTAATAAAAAGAGATGACATAATCTAGTTTTTAAAATATAACAATTTCTTGCTTTGCTGATAACATCAATATTGCATATGTCATAGTAAAGCAAAAATATTTCTGCAATATATTCTTATCTTAAATCGATAATACATGATTTTAGAATATATAATTACAACTAAACCTTCTTTGGTACAAGAAAACATAATTTAGTTTTTTAAAAAAAGTTCTGGTTCACTTTTCAATATACATAAATGCTAATTTTTGTACTATATTATTTAAGCAAGCTGAAAATTTTGCTGCCAACAATTTATTACTTGTACATAGAATCTGCTTGAAAAGTATTATAAATCTATCTCACACTAAATAATGGTAAAGGTAGCTTATTATACACTTTTTAAAAAATACACATCATTTTTATTTTTTGCAGTGCCAAAGATTTAACTGCTAAGAGAAATGGATATTCACATTAAAATAATAAAATTAAAACCAAATTCATAATAAAAATATATAATGGAAATCTCATGTTTAACCATACAATCACGAAATAATATAAAAATCTAGTTTTCAAATTTTGAAGGAAAATCTTTTTTTCATTTTAAAAATTAACTAGTCCAAGTTTCCCAAGTCTATATCATATTAAAAGCTAATATTTGATCATTTTACAAAATTAGTTACATATCTTTTGGATGCAACATTTATAAAGATCAAATGACACTCTGAAAATAATTAGCACAACTCTTTTTGAATAGAACAACTCTTTCATTAAAGAATGAGATAGACAGAACTCCAGCAGTATCATCATATTTACCTGTAAAGAATCAATAAATTTATTGGTGATCTCTCTCTTAATTCTTATATAGTTATTTTCTTTCTACCAAAAAATATTCAATTACATTACAACAATAATAACACCAGCAGTTTTTCAGAATATTGGAAGAATTTCTGTATCAATTATATTATTTTTATTTCCTTTTCACAGGAGGAGGATGCAATAACTGCAATAGCATTAAATCATAAATAACACAATAATAAATAATCCTCATATGAATAAAGATCATTTTTATGGACACAACAAAATAAAATCCCTGTTATTATCATATTTTCTAATACTTTAAAAATAAAATACAGTAACTTGTACATTGAACTATCTTATTTCAAATAATTTCACATTTCCTTTGTCTGTAATCTACAGGCCGAAGTCAAATATATGGAAATAATTAAAATCTGTGTTTTTTACAAAATGCCTTTATAAAAAAAAGTGAGTATAGATTAGATTTCAAAATGTTACAAAAAATAATGACAAACTTTTAATTATGATAAAAGGAATTTAAATGAAGTCTTTGAAATTAATAATTCTTAATATATTCACTGACTTACAAGGTACCATTACAGTTTAGAAGCTAATATATTAGACTATGATATCATTATTTTTATCAACCTGAGAATACAGTATTTACAAAATTGAGAAATCAGTTTTTTTTTAATACAAGTTTTATCATATTTTAGTTTTTAAAATTAATTAATTCAGTAGACCTTTGCCATTAATTTTAATTTCAGAAGAAGGAATAATTTTGATGATAAAGCAAAAAAATTATTTCAAAAATTAAGAACACAAGTAATCAATTTAATAAATCCCTGACATGAAAATACTTTTTAAATGCTTATTAAATCAGTTTTCAATATACAGTATGAAAGCACCAATAAAATAAAAATGGCAGACAATTGAATATAAATTTCAAGCCTATAAAAATTTTCATTTTTTAATATCAATTTTTTAATCTTTATGAAATTTCATCTGAAAAAATGTTGCAATAATTTGAAATAAGTGAATATACTTCCAAAAAAATATTTAAAGCAGCATCAAAATATAACCTTTTACAATAAATATATACACTAATAAAATAAAATATTTAAAGACAAATGAAAAATTCATAAACCATCATCTACCAGGTTTAGATACAAATATCATTAGAATTTATAAAAATTAAAGAATACTAAAAAAAGTTATAATTGTTATACTTTTTTCTTAATTTATACACTGAATATTAGTTTATCATTAACAAAGAATACAAATTATTTGTTTCTTACAAAATCAATAATTATATACTTATTGAATTGCACAATTTAAAAATTATTGAAGTAGATTTAATTTATATTATTTAAAAAAATTAGTTTTTTTAAAACTGAAGTTACTTTTGCAAGAATTTATTATTCTATGATACTAACTTTAAAATTCAAAATAATTTTAATTAATAAACTTATTTCTCTTAAATGCTAAAAAAAAAAATTACTATTAAATGTTACTTTCATCATTGCACTTTGTTATATATAAAATTAGTACTTTGTTTCATGTTTAATTCATAAGTTTTAAGGATAATATTACTATTGAGTATTGAATAATATAATAAATAACATTTATACTTTTGAGACGGAAATTAGCAAAATCAAAGTGTCACTTTAAAAAATCTAATTTGTGTTTATAATTTGTATTTGTGTGCTTTTTTTCTAAAAATAGTGAAATCTAAAAGACCCCCTCACACTCGACTTTTTTTTTTTTTTTTTACCTTGCACTCTTGCTTTTCTTTTGTGGTTAAAAATGCACATTCAAGTTTTTTGTTTGCTTATTTAATATATAGAATTTCAATATTCAGTTTTAAGTATTCGTGAAAAATAATGTAATGAATCATTTATTTTTATCAAAATCCCCCTACAATTCAACTTTAGTCAGTTATTCATAATATGTTTTTAAAAAAATGTCTACTACCATCTACAATTTAATTAATTTAATACTATTTACCTTCGTCAAAAGTCTGGGTCTACGTAGTAATCGACTAAAAGATTTTAAAGGATGACAAACTTTCAAAAATGAACTCATCACCATAATGTTGAATCATTTTCTGTAGAGTATATTAACAAAAATTAGTAAGATTTGAAAATAAAATTAGTTCAAAAGGCTTTATTTAAATTCGTCGATATGTTAACAAACACTGAAAAAATATTTAATAATATACCAACAAAAGGTCAGTATTTATTTTAAAAATACAGAAATGATATACTAACCTTTTTGATCAATTAGATTAAATGATTTTAACAATTGTGGAGTTTATTTAAGAAAATATTAGTCTTTTTTGCACAAGTATGCATAAGTATTTACAAGTTACCATGTGCGAAATCGCGCGAAAGAAAGACGTTGCCAAATTTAGAAAGCTAAAAGAGTTGTTTACTGACGAAGAGGATTGATTCAAATTAATTTCTTAATTAAAAAAATTGACGAATTTATTACTAAATGAATGATATAAATGGAGTTATCGCAGTTAAATGACAAATGTAATAAATACCTGTTATCGAACTTCTAACCAGTGCGTTGCCTTATATTGAAATGTGACGTCATTGCTGAATTAACACAGCAGATAGAACTAATACAAAGTGGCAATAGTGTTGGTTGGTTTATGATTCAAAATTGATATATTAAAGAAACAGGGAGAAAAAAAGAGTGAAGCATACATGTAGCAATGGAATTGGAAATGAAAAAAAATATATAATACAGTTGCTCGAAAAAATATATGAGCACCGTAACAGTATGAAAATTTTTTCAAAAATGGAAAACGACACATTTCATTATGAGCATGGAAATATAGATATAATTCTTTTTTAAGATGATGCTATTATTTTTTTAGGGGTTAATTTAATAAAAATGTGGTTTCTTGAAAGAATGTTTACAATAAATAATTTATGTAATCAAGATGATACATGATTGAAGCCATTATTTTCAATCAAGATGATAAATTATGTAAGCCATTATTTTTAATAAAGATGAGTTATTGAGGACTTTTTTAAAAAAGAGAATGGATTATATTCTTAAGACATTAATTTTTAATAAGATGAGTTATAATAAATAATAAGGACTTTTTTTTTCAAAAGAATGGATTATATTCTTAAACCATTATTTTTGATACAGATGAGTTATACAGTCGCTCAAAAAAATATATGAGCACCGGTACCCCTTCTGTTTT
>JAPMOQ010004622.1:37932-50607 GCA_026543055.1 Argiope trifasciata | reverse complement strand
CCGCACAGTCCTATCGGACACGTCCCTCGTACGTCTCACATTGATTCCTGCAGTTATTTGACGAAGTGTTGCGTGTCTATTACATTGACCACTCTACACAGACGTCGGCGGTCTCGGTCGTTAAGTGCAGGTGATCGCCCACTGCGCTGTCCATGATGGGATGTGATGCCTGAAATTTCATACTCTCGGCACACTCTTGATTCTGTGGATCTCGGAATGTTGAATTCACTAACGATATCCGCAATGGAATGACCCATGCGTCTAGCTCCAACTAACATTCCACGTTCAAAGTCTGTAAATTCTCGTCGTGCCGCCATAAATCACGAAAAACCTGTTCACATGAATAACTTGAACACAAATGAAAGCTCTGGACAATGAACTGCGCATTTATACTTTTTCGCTGCGATACTACTGCCGTCTGTATATTTGCATATTGCTATCCCATGACTTTTGTCACTTCAGTGTGTGTGTATATAATGATATCGCAGTAAACAGGAGCATTGTTTAAAAGTTGATACATTTAACAAAATGTTCACCATAATTTAAGTTTGAAGCCAAACTTTAAATGTAAATGCTAGATACCTTATATGTATCTTATTTAATACATATCTTATTCTAAAAACCTAATCATCATGAAAAAATAAATGGAACTTTAATATCTTTGTTATAAACGCAAGAAAAAAAATCCGCGATTAAATATTAATAGCAACAGTTTTAAAAAATTATTTGAGTGTCACCTCAAAAGTGAAAAAGTTGTAAAACATGTTTAAAACACTCTTCATTTTTTTGAAATTTTTAAATGCAGAAATCTTTTACTGCAAAGAATTAATATTACTGAAAAAAAATAATATTTTTCGATTTTAAGGTAATGAAAAAATTACTTTTGTGCTGTTATAATTTTAGAAGCTATGGTAAAATGACATCAAAATTTCGCTTAATGATTGTTGAATTAAATTTTTAAAAAAAACTTGATGTGCAAATTTCCATCTCCTAAAGCATCTATTTGAAAAACTTCATACCTCCAAATCAAACCTCTAGTCTCTATAGCGCCAGCACATAGGCACATAATCCTATGCATCCAGAGTTTGCAATATCTTACCAAAAGTTTAATGCCGGTATTCGATATTTTTAGATCTTAATACCGAAATGCCGGTTGTAGAAATTTTAGAAAAAGAAAGAAAACACGTGTGTTTCTTTGTTTTATTCACCAGTTTCATTTGAGGATGTAATTACAATGTGCAAAATAAATAATTTATAGCAGCATATGAAGAATCACAAAAAAGTAAAGGAGCATCTTATTTATTTAAATCACAAAAAAGTGTAAATATCAGAATTCAGTCTGTGGTACTATTACAAAATTTTGCAATGTGATCTTTAACAAAAAAAATAATGCATCAATTATGCTGTCATTAAAATAGGAGCGTAATTTTGTGCATTCGGCATCTACGCTAGTTGGTGGTACTGTTAGCAATCCGCGATATACTTTTTCCAAGTATTCACCTCTAAATCCCTCGTCTTCAAATAAATCGATTTCTTCTCTGAAAGTTTTGCATATAGCTGATTTCCTTATTGCATTTTAGTTTGTTGAATTTTATTATTATTATTATTATTCACTGTTTTCGCAGATGAGAATATCCGACTAGGAATCCTGCGCGTGTGCAGTATCGCTCGGAGCTTAACTAGTTTTGATTAGCCTCCTTTGATTCACATATTTTATCTCTTCTCTTGATTGTGTGATGAAACTTAGTGCTCACAGTCTAATCAATTTCGCCCGTTAGTGAGACATAAAAACAAAAACATACACTATTTTACTATATTGGCGATCCCTTAACATATAGTTACATAATTAACATATAGATCTCTTAACATATACATACATAATTAAAAAAATTTCAAGTAAATAACGAAAAAATTTATTTAAACGTGAATATCAGGATTACAAAATTGTACAAATGACTCAAAATACTGGTGTTCGGTATACCGGTATTGCAATCTCTATATGCATTTTTCTTATTGATAGAGAAAAAATGATCTATATACAATTCCATTTGTATAACTAAATAAAATAATATTTTACATTAGAGTATTTTCTGGTTATACGAAAGAGATTTATTGCATCTTCTCAGTTTAGTGAATTCTCTGGTAAAACCAAAACGATGTAATGCCACTCCGCTTTCTGCAGTATAAAATCTTCAGATTAAAGAAATATTTTCGCTCCCATCTCCCAAAGCGCCAACTCTAGCTCGCTCCCTCGAATCGTCTTCCTCTTTATGTCACCGGTTTGGCGACATTTTGGGTGGAAATCTTGCTGAAAAATTCAAAGTCAGGGCGATCCAAGTCAGGTGTTGGATTTCACATTCGCCAAATAAATTATCGCATAGGTGAAGGCTCTTAAACTGGGGTTTTAAATCCATAAAAAGGATTAAAGACGGGCTTTTCGAAAATTGTTGAAAGCATATTTATAAAGGATCAGAGGAAATGGTCTTCCCAAAACGTTTTCGAATTTACCCTAGTAAATGTATTATTGCACTTTTCAAGCATAAAAACTATAGATCGCTCACATAGCTGTAAATGTTAAAAATTCGAAGACTTTTTTTTTCTTTTTTTACTACTTTCTTTAAGAAGTAGAAAGAAGGTATTGTAATCGTCAAATAATCCGAATTCGAGATTTTCACGAATCTCACCTTTTTAAACCGCTCTGAATTTGAAAAACGTATTTTTGATATTATTTCTATTTGTCTGTGACATAGATAATTAAAAAACGCTTTGGATCCAGATAGAAGTCTGGTATGTGAGTTTTGCATCAAATCTGTAAATTTCTATCGAATTTTGAGCAAAATCCATTTAAAGGAAGTCTATCTGTATAGCTGTTCGAATAAAAACAAGATAACTAAAAAATGAAGAGAGATAGGCGGTTCAATATCAGGACGCAAATGTAACATCGGTATTATTGACACCAATCAAATTGGGAGCTAAATCTAAGGCCGTTTGTTGGCCTATACTTTCAGAAGAGTGAAAACGCGATAAGTCAAAAACACCGTAACTTAAATATATAAAATTTTGCATGCGATTTTATGATAGCCATTTTAGTTATGTGTCAATCGACCAAAAAAACTAGTCTAAAACACAAATTAGATTTGCTTGTTCTTAGTACTAAAATAGCAGGAATCATTAAAACTACTCAACATGGATGCACCATAGATTTAGTAAAATTGCTAAATGTAAACCAAAAGTTATTATTTCGTAACTTTGTTCAACAATACTATGTATCATGCAAAGTATTCTCTGCCTTACACAAATTCCAATTATTATTATTATTGCCGGCGTCTTGACTTAGGGGTAGCCTGGTTTCCCTGTGATCCAGGCTTCCGGGTTCGAGTCCTGCTCGCATGGTTGTTCTGTGTTTCATCTGTAAGTTGTTGGAATATGCCCACCCATAAAAAAGGTTGTGCAAGCTCATATGAGTGTGTGTCACAGATGGATTTATTTCCAAAATTTTTAGTACATTAATAAAAGTGTGTTTTCAAAAGTTGCTTTTACTGACTTTTTACTTATCAATAAAGAGTCGCTTTTAAAAAGATTAATTTTTGTAAAAAGATAGCGTCAGAGAAATACTTCTTCTCACCTTTAGTGTAATCCAAATATGACCAATACGAACAGAAATCTGAAAAAATAATAACTGATTCATCCAAATTCAGTAAGACGAAATAATACTAAAAGCAATACTAATGTACTTTATTTTGGGTTTGTTCCCTTAAACATTTCATAAATAGTGAACAATTTAATTACTTAGACATTTTTGTTTCATTTATTTCCATAATTAGGGGTGTAGGTTTTTCAATATTTTTCGTACAATTTCCCTACCATTCTTTCGGAATAAATGTCAAAACGTCCCAGAATGAAATTCAAAATGTTCTTTATGAATCAGACTGCAAAAATTTTAATGACCAGATAGGAGAGAAAGTTATAAAATCAAAAATATGAAAATATGTTAATTGCGCAATTTGATTTGTTCTTATTTCATCTCAACTGAGCCTTGTACCCATACACTCCAAACATCACCTTATTTCATTTCGAAATTTTATAATTGATAGCTATTTCATTAGTTGCCATTTGTTTTGTTAATTTTATGGGTTTTACCCAAAGCCAACCCACATTGTCTAAAGTAAATAACTAAAACGAGAATGAGAGTTACTTTCACATTAAGGTATCTGACTACGTTCGAAGGAAAAATTTTGAAAAATTGGATTTTTAGAATCTATTTATGGTTTTAAGATACATTTTCAATAATAAACACTATAAATATAAAAACCAGTTATTTGAAAACATTCTATAATTTGAGAAATGGGAAAATTTGTAATAAATTTCAATGAAATGGAACCAAAACGGTTAACACTCTGCACAAAGTGGTAATACAGCAATAATATTTTTCTTTGCAATGCAAGTTACAGAATAAGATGATGAATGAAATGAACCAAAATCTAAGAAAAATCTTGAGATGCAAAGAAGTTATGGGTAAAATGATACGTGTATATGCATTTTTTCCATAAATTTACAACTTAATTTTTCAAAAAACACCTATAAAAGAAAAAGTATTTCGCCAACAACACAACTTTTGGTTCATTTCATTGCCCCTATTATTTAAAACCCACACTGAAATTCTTATGTAAATACCTCTATTAGTTTTGGGGATATTATGCTAACGGTAGATAATTTTTACGAGCATTAAAGTTTTGAGAAAAACAAAGCTAATGACAAATTTTAGTTGAAAAATAAGTAATCTGGATGACATGTCAAGCTTTCCTTTACCTAGAAAGGATAAACTGTTTTGGGAAGAGAAATGTTTGAACCACAAGAAATAATAAGAATTTTTTTAAAAATCGCTAATGGGGTCGATAATCAGTATTTTTAACGTAGTCGGATACCTTAAACCAGCGGCGTGACTATGAAAGGGTAGACCAGGACCGCAGTCTCGTCGCCACTGCTCAAAAAAAAAAAAAAAAAGCAAAAAAAAATGATCATTCCGTCGACCCAAAAAATATTATGAAAGGGAGCACGAACATCTCTGTTTGTTCGATTTTGGCGCCAAAACTTCTAGCTCTGCTACCTAAATAAAAACTAAAAGCAAATTATGGCGAAGTCTGGCAATTCGTAATCAAGGTCTCGCAGGTAGAGTAGCAGCAGAAGTTCTGATAAATTTAATTTCAGATATCAATTCGATGTTCTCAAACAATTCATTTTAAGACTATTTGCGGTAACATTATGTTTTATATTTACTATAAAGGTGGGTCAGTTAGTAAAAAGTGGTGAAAAAAACTCAGATTAAGTTTTGGGGCGACTGTCTGCAGGAACCTGTGCTTGCTTTCGTAATGTGTGGAAAGTCCCCATGAGATTGAAGGCGAACGTCATTTATTGATTCCTAACCGTCTGGTGGCCGTCTACAATTAACACTTATATAGCTGCAGCTCAGACTCAAAGAACAGGTTCTACAACACCACCCCCCTCGCTTCTTTCCATCCGCCGACTTGATCTGTTATGTTGAGCAAAAAGTGATTCCTCTGCGACTAATATCCTTTTTTTTATTTTTTTATACACAAATTCGAAGAGCGAGTCTCGGCCCCATTGTCTGTGACGCAATTTGTCCTTTAATGTAGTGACTCAACAGCCGCTGCTGCATCTGTCAAGAAAATATGACATGTGGCGCCATCTGTTAAGATCAGAATTAACTAATTGATAAATGAAGGAGATCTAGATCAATTAGAATAGTTGGAAGCAAAAAAATAATTTTTTGTTAAATGATTGACTAATTATTTGTTAACATCAGGGAAGTTAAATAAAAAGAATGGCTACTGAGGAAATTTTAAACAATCCTATTAAAATAAGTTATCTTAAATAATAATCTTCATAAATTATCTTAAATAATAAATCTCCCTAAAATTAAATAATCTTAACGTTCGCTAGATGATATTTGGGGAGAAATCAATCCAAAAACAGATTCTAGAGCAGTGCAGAAAACATGTATGAAAAAAATTCTTGTTATTTTCTCCTATGTTAAGTATAAAAA
This sequence comes from Argiope trifasciata, assembly GCA_026543055.1. Taxonomy (NCBI): domain Eukaryota; kingdom Metazoa; phylum Arthropoda; class Arachnida; order Araneae; family Araneidae; genus Argiope; species Argiope trifasciata. Next base: position 44,543 of record JAPMOQ010004622.1, on the reverse strand, counting down.
AAGTACTGCATTCATAAAAAAAATAATAAATAAAAAATTGACCTTCAGAACTTGATGAATCTCTATGATTTAGACCTTCCTAAGATTGAAAAACAAGTTTTCAGCATTTGATTTATCTTCTGCCATAAAGATGACTCCAAAATGCTTTGAGCTAGACTGATGACACTTGGTAAATGGACTGATGAAATTTACTCCAAATCTACAGTAAAGACCATTTACCAAATTTCTTTGAAGATCCTGGCAGACAAACTTCTTTTTAATAGATTTTGCTCAATCTGTGGAGTTTGAGCAAAATTTGTTAAAAAGAAGTTTGTCTGCCAGGATGTTCGAAGATATGTTAACACATTAATAATAAGTAGACAAAAATCAAAAGGTGGCTAGATAGATAAATTTCCATACACAGATTTAACATCTATACAGCAACTATATGTAAAATTTTGAGCAAAATTCAACTAGGGGATGAACGTGTATCGATCTATACTTTGAGAAACATGTAAAAACGCTGACTCAGAAACACGATTTAAATACATCAGTTTTGTTATCTGATTTTTCCGACTACAATTATAGCTGTGTGACGAATTTTGATTTGAGATCACACCGAGATTTGCAATAAAAAAAATCTGTGACTAAAACAAAAAAAAATTACTTTTATTACAAAGCATGCGAGAAATTTCGGGTGGAGACCTCACCTAATGGTTACTTATTAATATATGAAGTCAAATGTTAAAGAGTAAATATTTTTGATGTCAAAAAAATTTATCTCAAAATAAAAAGAAAAAATATCAACGTTTTAGGACACCCTGAGGCTGAAAAACACATTTTTGGAGTTATGTCCGTCTGCACGAAGTAAATAAGACAAAAAAGCATTGAATAGGAAGGAGGAAATGTAGTTATTCAACATTTTTACATTTCAACCAAATTTGAATGAAGCGTGCTCACTGAAATGTTTCTATATTAAACAGCAAGTGAAAGTGATACTTCTTTAACACAAAATTGTTACGATATTCTCATGGTTTTATATGGAATTCAGAATGTCGAAGAACAGCGAGGAAATATTGCTAATGTTGCTTACTAATAGAATAACTTCAAAATGCATAGAGCTAAATAGATAAAATTCGGTACACAGTTTTACCATTTAAAGTATATGGTGACATCTTAATAAGCCAGTAACTACCACTAAACATTAGGGTCCATTTTTGTATAGTGGATAAGTTACTGGCTTTTAAACCCAAGCATTGTAGGTTCGATCCTTGGCGGAATTCAACCTACGTATTGGCACAATTCCGCCAACACCTACGCCAAATTGATGACCTTGGACGTGATGAATTTTCAACAGCTCTCTAAGCGCCATTTCTCCATCAGCAACAAAGTCGTGAGACTTACTTGACGCAGCAGCAACGCAATGTCGTCAGACTCACTTTTCGCACCAACGCAAAGCCGTCAGACTCACTTGACGCACCAACACAAAGCCGTCAGACTCACTTGACGCAGCAGCAACGCTCATATACTAGCCATAACGCTTGGCGCAATAAAATCGTTCATCTCTCAACTGAACAAACTGGTAGGGGAGTATTGTGGTGACATCTTAATAAGCCAGTAACTACCACTAAACACAGGTGCCATTTTTGTATAGTGGATAAGTTACTGGCTTTCAAACCCGAGCATTGAAGGTTCGATCCTTGGCGGAATTCAACCTACGTATTGGCACAATTCCGCCAACACACCTACGCCAAAAGTATATACAGTCGAATCCGGTTAATTGGACCACCGGGTAATCGGACCGAATCTTAAAGAACCGAAACAAATCCTATGTACATAGGCCTAATATTATTCGCTTATTTGAACCAAAATTCCGTTTAAACGGACCTAAAAAAAGCAGGGACGATGAAAAAGAAGACACAAGTAGCCTGTGTACAGCAGGAAGTCCGAAAGGGAAAAGAACCAGTGGGAGGTGAGCAAGCACTTTGTTTCTTAAAACGGAGAGCTCGGTAATAAGTTCTTCAAACGTTGACTTGAATTTGATAATAACTTTTTTTTATTGTGCTTCACATGCTGAGTATCATGTAGATCGTTTCGAAGAATTTGTAAATTTATTTTTCAATGAATTAAGTTCATAAGCAACAGCAGTTCTTATTTGTATGTTCGCCATACGCGTGTGCCGCACAGTAAACGTCATAATGACATTTAAATATGTTATGTATAGCACGTCTCGTCTTGTAACATAGGGCACGTTCGTGTAATCGGACCAGCCGGTTATTAGGACCAAAATGATCGCGTCCCGATGTGGTCCAATTAACCGGAATCGACTGTATATGTAAAGATTTAAATTTTTGGAATGCGATTGCAGTTTGAAAACATTAAAGAGACTTTTGATGCCTTTACATCCTTTTATTTCATCACGAAGAATTTTTTAGTTTAGTTTAGTTATATTAACGTCCTGATGTAAAACAATACTCGGTTATTTTGGGACGGACCTTGTCTTCCACATCACACCAGCGGAGGGCGCTTGGCCTGACAGATTTAGCGTGCAAGAGATCCCCTCACACGACAGTCCTTCGGTGGAATCGAGTCTCGAACCTCAAACCTTCCGATTCCGAAGTCGAGACCTTACCCCCAGGCCACCGTGGCCTTTCATCAGGGAGAAGCAAGCATGTTTATGTACAGCAGGAGCGATGATCACGACACAAAAAGACAGTCAAAAGAATAAGGGAATGCTCTCAAACATTTTATTACGGATCTTAAATAGCTTAATCTTATGGAGAAAATATTTGTTTACAGTACTAATACAATGATATTTAGACAGGGATTTTCGCATGACCAGGAAGGGGAAACAGAGGAATCTTTAGAAGAATTCTGACAAGTCAGCGGTATTTTGCCGCTTCACTCGGAGTGCGAGAAAGTAAGACTTTTAGCCGATTCTACAATTTTACAAAGCTTCTGTTGAATTAATTAAATAAAGCGGAATGGGATCAGGAAATAAGAGAACATTCTAGAATAAAGTTAATATGGGCTAAAATTTAGGAAATTAATCCAGTTAAAGATAAATTTTCAAATATCTTTACATATACATGTCAAATTTTGAGCCTAAATCTGTTAAGGAATTAACTGTCTGTGAATCTGTACATTTGCATGACTGTATACATAGCAGAAACTGACGCAACGACTTAAATAAATTAAATCTGTCACGCAATTTTATGACTACAACCGTAGTATTGTGTCAGATTTTTGGTCCAAACTGTTGGGGGGGGGGGGAAACATTCCTAAAATGCGTACTCGATTTTCTTTATGTACTAAACTCACATACAATTCATTTAAGTACTCAATGCGAAGTACAGAAAAAAAATACTTAAAATAAAAATCTAAACACGCGTTGTATTCATAGTCACTCATTCAAATTCATAACTTTTAATCTGAAGAAAGGAGTATGATACATATATTTACGGAATCTGGAAGAAAGTTTTGAAATCATTTCCGCTGGTTTTAATGTAGTTAATCTAGTTTTAGTCTCTCCAATTTTAAAATGTTATAAATTTATTATATTTTTTTGCAAAAAGATAACTTTATATATGTATATTCGAATACAGAGGAATCGATAAATCCATTTCCAAATACCATATTTCAATCAAAACTATTTTTTCTTTTCTCTTAATTATTTCTACCACTCGAATTGATTTCTTTTTTAGAGAATTGATGTTATTTTTTTGGTTGTGTGTGAAAAGCGTCGGAATCATAATGAATTCTTTCTTCTTCATTCAGCGACTATGCGTCTCTTAAATCTCTCACAGAAATTTAATATTTATATGCAAATATTTTTTGGAGGAGCTTATAGTTGTCTAGCCAACTTATGAAATGCTTGTCAATCTGCATTAATTTTTTTAAAAAAATGGAGATTTATTGTAAATTTACTTCTTTCTTACAGCCAACCTCTTCCTTATAGGCGGTGGCTGATTTTTGAATAGACAATCGATTCGGAATCCAGCCAGTAAGGGGCTTCAGCACTTTTTAAAGGTATTTTTAGCATCATTTAATTGTGTGCTCTTATTTAAATTGCAAAAACAACACAATCAAGATCTTTCATTAATATCAAATACACTCTTATTTTGGAGTATTATTATATCCATATTCTTAATTAATTACTTTTTGCAAATTTTATAACATATTATTATACATTTTTTTAACCCGATTCTGCAATTCAATAGTATTTAGACAGTGTTTAATAAAAGATTTCTTACATCTAAGAATTGTTTTTAAATTTTAATTTTGTGATTTATTTATGCCAGATGCATTGAGATTATTTCGCTTGAAAGTAGCTATTTAATCAGAATTCTTGCTATTAATAAAAATAAAAAGATTCTTTTTAGAAAATTCAAGAAACGTAAAATTATGTACTTGACATAAAAATGCAAAAGATGGCTTTAAATAAAATATTTTCATTGCTAACGTCCAAATAATTGCGAATTTTTGACTATTTATGTTATATTATATATTATATTATGTGTTATTTTTTACTTATGATACAGGCTAGCTTAATGCTTGGAAAGACAAGATCGGGCTTTGGGATAAATGAAATACGTTTTCAACCTAGCTGCCGCATGTATGAATTTGTAGAAAAAAATGCAAATTATCTGTGATTTATAAGATATTAGGACTGTATATATTTAAGCTGAATTATTTACATCATTGTTAAATAAATCAACGTGTAAATAATTAAGTTTTAAAAATGTATTTGCATAATAAGCATTTATTAACTGTTTATTTACTTAAGAGATATGTTAAGTATTTTTTAACACTATCGTTATTTGAAATTTATCACTACTTAATAATCTTTCATAATAATATGCATGCTAATAATTTTAATTAAAGAAATTACTGATTAGAAATTACAATTAATTTTTCAAAAGTTCACTTCATTTTCAAATAAATTGTTTCAAAATAAATAATTGAAAGTATCTATATTTTGACAAAGTTACTAAAAAAATTGATTACAATAAATTTTTTGTATGGTTATTAAGTCAAAAATATCTCAAAATGTGAAACTAAATGTATCATATATTATATAAGGGTTCCTCCATAGTGTGTGTGTACTGCCTAGGGCCACAAAATTTCTAAATCCAGCAAGCGTTCAAATGTTCTATTATTTTTCTTTGCTTGCTATTTCCAGATACCTAAATGAAAAATACCTGGAATGTGAATTTTGCAGTTGAGTTAATAAGCCAAAAATCAAAATTCAAAGTGTATTTCGACATCAAAATGCAAGAGCCAACACTCGACTTAGATACTGATATCACCCTAATGCTATCTGGGCCAGTGGCCTGGTGATAAGGCCTCGGCTTCGGAACCGGAGGGTTTGAGGTTCGAGTCTCGATTCCACTGGAAAAATGTCGTATAAGGGGACCTCTTGCACGTTAAATTTGTCGGTCCAAACGTCCTTCCACTGGTGTGGAGAGGGGGAGTGCCAGCTCAGGTGTCGTCCTCGTCATCTGACCGTGGTTCAAAATGACAAGGTCCGTCCCAAAATAGCCCTATGTTGCTTTACAACCGAACGTTAAAATAACTAAACTAAACTAAACCTTATAACTATGAAGTGCGTATTCCCAAACATATATTGAGTTTAAAAAAACTCATTAAAGAAAAGGTTAATCGTAAAAGATGCTCTAACCTTAATTTTAATCAGTACTTATCAGAATGAAGGTGTAAATGCAAAAGAGATCTAAATCAACCAACTTTTATTCACATTAAAATGAAAGGGCAAGGAAGATTACTTCATTAAGATGTTTTAAATTTACATTTTAAGTTGCTCTGTTGTTGATTTGATCCTGCTGTAGCTTGAAAACGTCTGTTCTTCTCTGCCTTCCCAAGTAAATGTTCACCTTCTTTTGATTATGTTCACCTCCTTTTATTAAATCATTAATGTTCATCTTAAACAAATTTGCTTTTCCAAATTCCCCCTCTTTTTTTTTTATTGAAATTGCTTTTCTGACTTTTTCATGTTTATGATATTCTTACATTTTTAAAAAATACAATTGTTTTTTTTTTTTTTTTTTTTTTTTTTTTTTTTGTAATTTTAAAGTTTTATACTCTATTGCCGGTTTTCGATTCTTATAAACCTAAACAATTTGCTACATATATTTCTTCTTTAAGATTTCCGACCTCAATACATTTATTTAAAGAAAATTTCCCTTTTTAATTATGGTATGGATATGGCATAACAGAAAGAAAACCTTAATAACTTCTCTCAATTTCTGATTAGATTTTTGATTTTTTATATACTTTGATAAACTTAGCAATCCGATTCTTTTTTTTATTTTACTCAATTATAAGTTATTTCATTCAAAAAGCTTTAAAAAAAATTATTAAAACAGAATAGCATATTTTTCTTTATGTCGCTGAAGAGAAAGGACAACTTTTATCTAGGAATTATATAAATTGACTTTTCACATTTTCTTCAGATTTCAACAATTCTGACTCTTAGCAAATACATAGTTAAAAGGGATCTTATTTTAGATTCTACAAATGAAAGTACGCTGACATCAAATTCCAATATTTATTTTTGAACTGTCTTAACAGTTTTTACAAAACTTATTTCTAGTTAGTAAACCTTTTTTTTTTTT
>JAPMOQ010004622.1:0-37832 GCA_026543055.1 Argiope trifasciata | reverse complement strand
TTTTTTTTTTTTTTTAATTTCGTATTAAACTTTACTAATATCGCCATATAAATCTTTGTTTCAAAAAAAAAAAAAAAAAGACACAGAAATACTATTTACAAGTCTTATTCCTTCCACAACATAATTTTTCATGATGTTATGAAAAGATATGGGTGATGGGTCTAATGCCACTTGGTCATACCAAGCCCGAATGAGCGGAGCTCTTTCGAATGAAGGCAGAGGTGTGCGCCTTTCGTTGTTAACGAGCACCGTTCAGGTGACTTTGCTCGAACACACACGGCACAACCCTTTTTAGGGGGCGGTTGAACTTCATTCAAACACTCATTCATCCATCCGCAAATCGGAATTTAGATCCAAATCAGAGACCAACTCATCCCTGATTCAGTACCCCCAGATGTATAGTTTGTTATGGAAACTTGGAGGACTTTGCCGTTACGACCTATTTAACGTGCCCCAACTGCGATTATCCAACGCGGCGGTCTTTGGCTGAGACGAGGACAGAACTCGCTACCTTTTCGGTTACGAGACTGAAGCTCTACCAACCAGGCTACCGTGGCCCTATAATCTTTTTTCACGATATTATGAAAAGATGTTCAAATAGTCAGTGAACATATTTTTGATATCTTGTGCCAAAAATAGACAATATGGAAGAATGCTAAAAATGCTAGGATAATTTTGATCAATAACAAACAAAACAAAAACTTCAGTTTGATGGGTGGAGTCGAATTTTTTGTAATGCTTAGTCTATACTTATAATAAAGCTCAATGTGTGTGTGTGTGTGTGCGTTGGCGCTCTACAGGCCAGACCGTTGGACTTACAGTTACCAAATTTGGTACATGTATACCTTGGAGGTCGGGAATGTGCACCTCGGAGCCCTTTTTTCGAATTTTTAATTAGAATTTGAATTAATTAAAATTTAAGCGAAATTTCGACGTTTTTACGCTATAACTTCCGAAAATATGATTGCATAAACATGATTTTTACATCAATTTAAAGATTAAAAAATTAACTTTCTAATGGTATCAACTGTTTTAATGTATAACTCTAGCTTCTATTTTTAACGAATTTTTAAAGAAATATTTAACCATGTTTTTTTAGCACGTGACTGGATAAAATAAAATAAAACAATGTCGGAAGTTCAAATAAAAAAGCTACAACTATCATCGCAAATCAAATCTAAAGAAATACAACTTTCAGTACGTGACTGTATAAAATAACATAAATATAAAATGTGATATCTTCTAAAAAATAAATGCAAGGCAAAGGATTCTAAGATTGTTTGCAATATTTATATCATTAATTCCATAAATTATCTTTATTTACAGTAAACCTGATTGAATTTAGACAGGATATGCATTGAAATCCCGACTTAATGGCATATTTCTAAATCGTTTGCAATATCTGTATCATTAATTCAATAATTTTTTGCCTTTTTCGCTTTCTTTAAAAAACATATTTAACATTTTGGCAATATGACCGAAAAAAACATTTTTAATATTTTGGAAGCATACTCGATAAATTATTAGAGCATTAAACTTAAAAAGTTTTTCCGAATAAAGTTACTGACTCTTTAACTACTAATAACTGAATCTTTTAACTTTGACTATTTCTTAAATTTTGGCTAATAAATATATAATTTAATTGAAAATTTTAGAATGCATTACTCATGGCGAACCAGCTGGTCGCCAAAGGCGGCTAGTAACGAATAAAACTTGGGTGTAGGAAATGTGTTATATTCGAGATACAAGTACAATATCAAGTCGTTTCACATCTCAATTGTTCGATTAGTTATAGATATATTCTCTAAGCACCTGATTCCACAAAAATTCTTGAGAAGTTAGATTGCCCTCTCTTCTTAACGATTAGTTTTTGAAAAAATAATACTCTTAAAATAAAATGCGATTGAATATGCTGTTTTGTGTCAATAAATTGATGTTGTTCCCGTTGGCTCACTTGGATTAAGGATTACAAAGAATTTCAGTTAAATATTTTGGATAATTTTGTATTATAGTTTCCTCCACAAATCATTGTAAACTTCAAATTATGATAGACATTTAACTTACGTTAATAATTTTATACTAATTCAATTTATTCTAGACGTTTTATACCATTCTGTTAATTAATTAAAATTGTTAAAAATTAATTAATTCTTAAATAAACTATGATATAAATTTCTAAAATTTTTGATCGATAATTTTATATGTCAATTAATTATATCATAGAAAGGAGCATCATTATTAAAAAAATGGAAGTATTTTAAAAAAATCGTATTTATACATTATGAATTTATTGTAAAAACAACAAAAATTCAAAAATTTTATTAAAATTATATTTTATATTGAAACCTACTAAACATAAAAGGAGAAATATTAAAAAAATAAGTAAAAATAAAATTCAAATCTTGATCAGCAATAACTCTAAAAAACACTGGGATGAAATATTAATAGCAAACATGAAAATGATTTTAGTTCCATCTCAATAAGGAAATAGCTATAAATTATGTTTAAAATATTTTTAATAACTGATTAAGAGTAGAAAAAGATCACATATCAAAAAATATCATTAGCATTGAAAAGATACTTTTTAAATACTAAAATAATGCAAAAGTCCTTTCAGTGCTGCAATATTTTGGGAAGTCATCGAAAAATGCCAAAGATTTGCTTAACTTTTAATGAATTAAAATTTTTAAAAAATAAATTCATCGCGATGTTTGTTTACACCTTTTAAACTATATATGTGACAAGTTGACTTGTCACTTGGTCAAATGGTCTGGTTTGCATAGCGCCAACACACATATTCTTTATTGTTAGTAGATACTGAAAATTATTTTTGCATTTTACAATTTAATAAACAAAAAAAACCTACAATTTAACATTGGATTATCCACAGATATAGACGAAAATTTTCTCAAAGCCTTTTTTTCATAGAATTTAAAAAGTAGCATAAAATATTTTCATGGTAGAATGATCTTCGAAAATTGGTCATAAGTCTGGGCTGAATCTTTTAGTTAGTTAGTTTGTTTTTTTATTCCAAAGTCGAATGTGTAAATCTGATATCTTGTCAGCAAAGATTAGTTGAACGGTTAATCAAACATTAAACTACACACATTAAGATCAGCAAGACATTTAAAGGAAATTCATTTAATTCATAATGTAACTTTATTTGTCACCTATTGGAAGGCTTTACGGCTATCATATAATGTAGAACATTTCTCAGGATAAATTTGAAATCTCCTTACATGAGTTCAGTGAATAACTGTCCACACATTTCAAAGACCATTTCAACATAGCAGCAAAACACGACGAATGGTGAAATAGAATTTTCTCCATATCCAAGATTTATTGAAAATGCCTTGGCATTTGAATCAATCTACTTGTTCTAAACTATACAGACAGAAGAAAAAAACCTAATGATTGATAACATTGTCATATCACTAACCATTTTTCTAATGGTGAAAATCTCAAGGCAAACTAAGTCATAGACTGGTTTTTACTAGTAGTTGCTTTATATTTTCAAGGACTCGAAGAAAAATCCAGCCCTTTCCAGAGACGCCATGTTCAGTAAATTTAAAAAGTTTTCAAGGACCGTGAGAGCCTTGTTAATTTTTATCGCTTCGGTTCGTCAAAATTTGCTGCTTTAATGGGATATTGAGAGAAAATAAAAGTTCCTGTAACTGCCATTACTATATTGCCCAACAAAACTTCATGAAGCCTTTGAAAAAGACAAGACGCACATAATAACTATCTAGGTTCAAACGCCTTCTTGCTGGTGATTAGACAGATTAGGGTGGGACACCTGGGGCGATACAAATTAAAATTGCCCTCGTAAAAATACTTTAGTATGAATAAGATTAATTAACCAGGCACTAACCAGTCGTAAAACGCACAAGTAAAAGAAATCCCAAAAATATTAATATTAAAACAAGGAAGTGATGAAGAAAATATGGAGTTTCTGATTCATTTGTAAAATTACATTTAGTTGAATATTAATCAGCAGTTTGGATGTAGTATTTCGCAATGTTTGAGTGTAGTTTGCAATGTACAATTGCGACAAAGTAATGACCAAAGAAAATAGAATTAAAAATGGAATCCACATGGGGGAAAGGAAAAAAAAGATATATCACTTGATATACAAGTCATCTTTGGTGACCAGTTGATTCTCTGGGATTAATCACTGTTAAAATTTTTAAACAATTATTTTATTTAACTTAGTCTAAATAGTATCCCCAACAAAATATATTTTTTTTTAGTTTCGATTTATGACAGACATTTAAATCGTACTGTTTTAAAGGCCTTACAACATTTTGTTTATTGTGCAACGGATTTCTTTAAGTCTGTAAATTATTCTATCTATATATTTATATTATATTTCACATGTTCTATCTATATTTCTATCTACACATTCAATTATATTACAGAAAAGAGTAGCATGCTTAAACTGTACTTTAAAATTCTTTTCTTATTGCACAGTTTTGAATTTAAACTTTAACTGTAACAAAATTTCAAACATTTTATTAAAAGTATTCATTATACAGAAAACATTTAATAATGAAAAAAAAAAAAAAATCCTTCAATCTTGAACTAACATGAATATACTGATTGGATTGATTGATGTTTTTTTTAAAAAAAAATATTGGATATCTTAATCATTAATAAAGAAAAAAAATCAGGGTAAGATATTAGTAGCAACAATGAACCGACTAAGTTTCCTTCCAGTTATGAAATATATCGCAAAATAGGCTTACAATATATTTCGAAAATTAATTCAGAATAAAAAGCAATTATACTCCAAAAAATTGGTATCATTAAAAAGATAATTCTATGAATTTTAAAATGATGCAAATGTTATTTTTGGAGCTCATGGTGAAAAAACATAAAAGTGGCGCTTAATTTCTAAACAAAATATTTAAATATCCTCCCCAGATATATCTTGCCACTGCCCAAACTATAAATTGCGCCAAGATTAATAGCTCTAGATCAAACAGTCTGGCCTGTAGAGTACAAACATATTCTTCTTTATATAAGTATATATTTTTACAAATTTGTAATATTGCTTCCTTGCCGATTTAGTTTCTTAGTATGGAAGAGAATTTTACAGACATCTCTAAAGGTTGCATGGTCATTGGCGATGAATTTTGAAACAGAAATTAAGATTCTCAAATATACAGTCGTAACATCGACTTTATAAAGAAGGACTTCATTCATTTGAGGAAATGAACAAGTAAGATAGAGAAGTTTAAGATAGTTGCCGTGCAAGAAAATAAATTCCTTTTCTGGACCTCGTGTGCTTTCAATAAAAAGGATATGTTTTTAGGAGAGTTTAGATTTGTTCACGTTTATGCTGCATTTAATCGTAATGAAAAGCATACGATTAAATGCAGCATAAACGTGAACTGTATTTAATCATATGAAAATCAAAAATCATTGCTAGGCTGTCGTCGTATGCTTTAACGTAATGAAAAACATACGAGACAGCCTAGTTGAAAAGCATACAGACTTCGTTTTCCAGACACTTCTACCATGAAATTTGTTTACAGAATAGTTGAGCAATTGCAAACATGATTTTTATGTATGGGGAAAAAAGTGAAGAATAAGGCATTATATACGCAATGCAAGAATTATTTTTCTCTGGTGAACGAATAGTCGGTTCAGAATTCAAGATTCCAAAAGCAACAGTGAAGAAACCGTTTCTATTTAATAACAACCGTCCATGCAGTCTTCTTAAGAGACCACAGAAAATCTAAATAGATATACGGACCACTCCAAGATCGACGACTAGGATTTTATAAGTGGGTCATATTCTTCAGATAAAATGAATTCCTTCTCATCTGCGGATTCTGATTTGGACAGGCAAATTCCGCTTTGATTGAGAAACTTTCAACTTCAAAACAATCTCTTGGAAATGATTAAAACCATTCTCCATACAAGAGACAATTTTCTATTAATGTGTAGAGTGGCATTTTTAGAAAGTCATTAATTAATCACATTCTGAAAAGCAGTATACTGAATGGCTAACGATATATTCCATTAATTTTGATAGACAATTGTAATATTTAATTTGAAATCAGAGATGTATTTTTCAATATATGCTCGACAGACCTTTGCCGATAAATTCAAGAAGTCACAAGTGATGAAATGTATCTTAAAAACACAAATACAACTTTAAAAAATACAAATTTATATAATGTCGAATAATGCATTATTATTGTCCGACTCTTCACAGGACATTTTCAGCCGCGGTTGAGGATTCTTTCCATTTCTGGTAATCCTGTTTGCTGCAGTTAATTCAAACTATACAGAGGGAATAGGATTGAAAATGGACAATTCTATATCGGCACCCTTTTTGGTAGAATTCCCAAAGACCAACAAATCGAATTTTGTAACTAAACGAGTAATTCTTGTACATACTTAAATCTATCTCGTGCATCTCGGAAAAGTACCAATTTGAACCAAATTTTAAATCCAGATAGGGAAGGTTTTACTTTTTAAGTTCATCCATATTACCTAAAAAACTATTAGAGCCATCTGATCTTGTGCAGACCATGTAGTCATCTCGGACCCGATTTCACAGTGACAAAACTGAGCGCAAGCTCAAAAATATAAATAATGATAGATGAAATACAGAACTTAAACTGTAATATAGCAGCTTGTTTCCAATGACATGCTTAATTAAATTCATCCGTGATTTTTATTCAAAAGACCAGTTCTTATGTAGATACGATTGAAAAATATTTAATATATTTGAATATTTTTCAATCTTATCTGTACATAAATATTTAGATTATTTTATTATAAAAATATTTAGATACGAATAGCATACTGATAAAAAATCGGTATACTATTCGTATCTAAATATTTTCTGGAAAAAAAAAAAAATTACAATTAGCTCAAAAGTTTCAATTATGAAGTGTCGAAGCGTAGAAAAAATTCGCAACAGGAATTTTCGTTTCAATAGCGTTCTTGAAAACAGATTTCCATAGACACAATTGAAGTAGATCTCATCGAAGCTTTTCCATTTAAATAAAAACATTAATTTCGGAAAATTTTAAATTAAGACGAATAAAGTCTCAAATGTTAAAGAAACTTGATTATATCAAGATATAATTTTTAAAAAGTTTAAATTTGGAAATATTTTTGAATTTAAAAGGAATTGCAAAGTTTTTATTCGAACATGTGTTTTATGAGAAGCAAAAATTTTGCACTGTATATATTTATCGAAAAATTGTATTTTACTACCTGGCCAAATTCACTGACCTTCCCTCCCCCCCCTTCCTACACATATAAATGTTCAATGATTTCATACAGTATAAAGCTCGACTGTCAGAATAAAAAGTAAAAATAAAGCTAAAAGTTGGGGGCGGGGAGGTTACTTAGCGATGCCTGGTTTTCGAAATAGAAAGAATGTTACCGAGCATAACGGCTGTCGGAAAATGTTCAAATTTTTAAGATTGAGAATGATCTCTTCACTCAAATTCAATTTTTATCACCTTTTTCCTGAAAACGGACCATTACAATGCAATGCTGAACTGACTTTTAAAATGGGATTTTTTCTCAATTTTGATAAGTCTGCTATATCCTATGTCACAATTTTGTCATTTTTTGGCAAGAATAAAACCAGCATTGATAGGCTATTTAACAGTCTTAGTTTAGTCTAGTCACGTCAAAATTTTCCATTAGGTATATTGTGGAGTATAAATCGAGTAAAACACATTTACCTCAACAATTCAGGCACTATTTGAATAATCCAAAGAGGCATTTGAACGAGATAGTGACAACATTAAAACCTGCCATTAGTTATACTTCCTGATGATATGTTAGTTTAAAATGCCTGCAAATACAATTGGCATGAATTAAAAACATTTTGACTATCGAAATTAACTAGTCAGATGCCAAGTCTATTAATATCATCAGCTAACTTTACCATAGAGTAAGTAGCGTACAACATTTCCAATTTTACAAAGGTAGAATATTTACTTTTAAATTAACAGTTTTGAATTTGAAATTTCATTGGAAAATGCATGCAATTGCATTGTAAATAGGTAATTTTCCCCATAAATAGCAAATTAATAGTAAGGTATCTAAAAAATAATTGATTCACTTGTTCAGCAATTAAGATTATGAGAAAGAATTTACCGAGGAAGACAAATCAACAGCTTCAAAAAAGGACATTTACACCGTAAGTTAAAAATTGAATGAAAGAAAAGATGCATTACATACTTGAGACTTATTTCATTTATTAAAAACGAAGTATAATTTTGGAAATATTTACCAAAAGCATTATCATAAAATAGGAAAATAGTGAAAAACGAATTTGCTATCTTCAGCATAATAAAATCTTGAATAAAGGAATTCCTTATCAAATGAAATGCGCACTTAAAGCTAAATTATGGATATAAGATACAAAGGAGCCATTTTATATCCAACAAGCAACTCTCCCCTCAATAACTATAAAAATTACAGCATTTAATGAGCAATTATCTAATGCAATTATTAAAAAAATTAGTTGACAATATATCCTACAGTTTTAATTTTGCCAATTGCATTTGTCCTAATTATAATGCTTGGAAATTCAACATTAAATATTCAGAAACAAATGATAACACACAGAGCCAATCAGAATCATTTATTGTATTGTATAATTATCAATTTTGATCAAAACAGTCATATAATCAAATTAAAAAACAAGCCAAAAAGTATTTTTGAATCATTTGTTCTTCTAATTTTTGTGATCCACTTCATTTAGACAAAAGCAGATGGAACTGTGCTAAATTTCTCAACACCCTGAGTAAAACCATGAGCAAGCTAACGGGGGATCGGGTCCGCAGCTTTTGTACCAACTCAACCATCGTGTGCAAAATGAATTTTTAAAAAATAGGATAATTACGCTTTAAGTGGAAGTTCCTTTCCATAAGAGAAATACTAGGCATTTTGGCACAGATGGGTTTTACTCAGCACGAAATTCGAAACAGATGCCGAGTTCAAATTAGGAGTTAAAGATAGGAAACGATACCAAAACTCGGGATCTGTTTCCAATTTCTTTCGCAAGTGAAAATCTGAGGTTTTACAAAATAGTAAAAAAAGAAAATGTTTTACAGCATCTCATCTTCAGATGAAGACAACCAAAAAGGTAGGAGCTTGGAGCAGCACTTGAAGCAGTATTTCCAGGAATTTTGCTTCACATTTTTGTAGAATCTTGCAAGCAGAGGAAATTGTGCACCAATCGGACCTCTGGGCAGTTCAGTCCTTGGAACCAACACTCATTGGCACTAGATCTCGTGATTTGAATATTCTTTTTTAATAGAGTTTCCATGTCGGCCATTTTGAGGTGTTGCCGTACTAATTCCATGTTAATAGATCTATAACAACACACCCTTTAGAGGTGCAAGGACTTTGAGATCACTCATTTGAAATATATTTATATATAATATGTACACTAAACTGGTAGACATTTCTCTGGATCAAGCATAAGGGTGAAAAGTTAAAACTAAAATTTTTTTTCTTTTTTTAATAAACGCCAATATACTGTTCACTTGAAAACCTCAGATCTTCGCATAAAAAAAGTGAACATTTTTTTAAAGAAAATGAAGTGCTGCTTAAATGAAAAATTACATTATCCAGAAAAATGTCTAACCAGATTCATTATATTTTTTTTTAGATTACAAAAATAGGTGTAGAAAACCTACAAATAAGAGCAATGCCCATCTGGAAAGCAGAAAATGGCTTCAAAAAATTAAAATTAACATGAGTAATATTTAGTTATTTCAATCCAATTTCGTGAAAACCATTCGATTGGCCATTAAGACTAGTAAACAAAGCCATCCAGATGAGCATAGTCTCTGAAGAAAACGATCGTTCTTCAAAACATGATTAACTCAGTTTGTGAAAACAGTGCTGATGAAATCATCAACTCGGGGAAGGGCGTATTATTTACAAGAATGACACCAGTTTAACACATGAAGTCCCACTGTACAGAATATTTACACAGCCGTGAAAAAACTCATGAGTAATTTTTTTTCCCCTGAAGGTTGTGGGTCAGGTCTCAAGTTGGTTAAAAAGATAATTTTTATTACTGCTGCAGAAAGACCACACAACATTCAGTAAAGAGTTCGAAACTAGATGCCATGGCCGTGACCAGAAAGCAAACTTCACAACAGATTAAAATCAAAAGATTTGGTAAACTGCTACGATGATTTTTTTATTTTAAATATGCACCAAGGTTGAAATTCTCGAATTGACAGTCACTGGCATGACAGTTCTGGCAGTCTGGAAACCCCTCCCGTCCCTAATAGGCAGAATTAAGAAAATAAATAAGTAAAAATAAATACTGGCAGACTATGCCAAATGACAAATCACCAGTGTTCATTGCATGAAATAAAGTGAATTCACAAGAAATCTCACAGCTGTTGGATTAAAAATCTGAAAAAGAAAGAAAAATATTTTAGAATTTAACAATTTCACATTCTGAAATATATATAAAAATGGGTACTTAAGATCAAAATAACTCAATTTACATTCTACTGTTAATTTACATTCTAATACGCTTCAAAATTTTTAAAAGTTATTTATTTATATTTAAAAATATGCAAACCTTATTTCCTAAATAAGATGCCTTAAAATTCAAGAATCAAGTTTAAAATGAAAACTTGGTTTTTTTTTTTTCTCTTCTTAAATTTAAATAGTATCCTTAATCTATACCATGCACCTTTAATACCAAAATTTTAAAAATACATTTCAAAAAGAATTCCTAATTTCTTAATAGCCGTCTTATTTTTATAGTAGGTGTAAAAAAAATTGAACCGACTTTTAAACTACATTTCAAGAACTGAAACTTTAATCAAACAAGCTTCCTGTAGTTCTTGAAATCTAAAACTATGGGGGAAAAAACATTTTAAGTCGAACTATAATATCTTAAAAGCGAGTTTTAACAGCAGGTATTTTAGCTGTCATTCAGTAAGAATTGAGAATGAAAAGAGTTTTTCCCTTCATTAATGTTTTGATATTAAAGTTTTTTGATGCAAAAATAAGGATTTATTGAAATCTGTTAATGTAAACCCAATATTAACGAAGATCATTCATTTATCTAGAAATAGGCAATCTCGAACATTAAATGTTTTAAATATGCAATAATAGCCTTGTAAAGCATAATTTTAATTTTTACCTTTGAAAGACAAGAATTGACAAATTCATAATGCTTCCTTTACTCATTCATATAACATTAGAAGTAAGTCTTCTAAGCATATGAAAATATTAAACAATTCCTTATCCGAAACAGCAACTCAAAAATGAGTTATATAATTAGCAAAGCTATTATTTCTAAAGAAATTATAAATCTAATAAAAATAAATAAAAAATTCTAAAGTATAAATCTAGGAGCAATTTTCAATATACAATACCTTATGAGCATTTATTGGTTATTGGCTTCATTCTCTTCCATTTGAAATTCTGGTACATACAGGCTCTTATCAATGACCTAAAAAATTGATGAGCATTAATATTTTAAAAAATGAAAATTCATACATAAAATATTAATTTGAATACTCTTATAGAAATTCAGTAACATTCATCAAAATAAAGTAAAAGAATTCATTTATAACCGAAGTTACGGTTTTACTGTTAACACCCGACTTTGAATTTTACTTCCTAATCTTACGATTGTCCAAAAGCACCCTTGGGTACAATGTAACATCTATAAATTGCAGCGAATTATTAACTGTTAAGTGAAACAAGAAATATTCAGTTAAAATTTTTTAAATAATTGTAATTAGTATACATACATACATAAGTAAAGAGATGAATGTGACAAAATAAAATTTCCTTTTAAGTTAGTTATCTTACTGATGTTTAAGAGTACACATAGTAGTTTTATATAAAAATTTAAGTTTGTTATGACAATATCCCTTTGATAAATTAAGAGAAAAAATAACATGCAAGAAACTGTCAATTGCAAAAAAACCAATTGTCATTTAATCAAAGGAGAACAAAATATGCCATAAATGACGGTAAAATATAACCCGATAATAACCTTACAGTCAAAAATTGTAATAAATATTTCATCCTTCTAAAAATACGAAATTAGCAAAAATTTAAATAAAACCAGATTCTGCCATTTAAAAACTAAATGAAAATTTTATTTTTTGTGTATTGTATTTGGAAGTTATACCACAAGTAAGTTTCATAAGAGCATTTGATGGAAATTCCATAACGAATTAAGAGTGCATGTTACCTTTGGAATAGGCTTGATTTCTGTGCCTAATTCTTGTTCTATGCGATGTAGATTAAATCTATCATCATATGTGATGAGGTTAATGGCTATACCAAGGTGACCAAATCTTCCTGATCTGCCAATACGGTGGAGATAAGTTTCTGCCATCTTAGGAAAGTCGAAGTTTATCACAACATTCACAGCCTGAATATCGATACCTCTAGTGAAAAGATCTGCAGGAGAATAATTTGTATACCATTATGACCAAGTCCTATAAAAGCAGTTTATTTCAAACTATGGAATAAAAAAAGAAAATGTATGAAATCAAATTGTTCCTTTGTATTTTTACTAGTTAACCTTTAATATAATTTTGAAGCAAAGATTTCAAGACTATTCTCGTAAAATGATATACAACTTATTATTAAAAAAGTCTCGTAAAATGCATAAGAAAATCTTTTAGTAAATCCTTTTCTAATATTCTATAGTCATTTTAAATTAATTTAAAAGAGTACTGCTAAGGATTTTAGAAGAGCATAAGAAAATAAATCAATAAGGATTTTTATTTAATGACACTACTTCAAATTTATAGAGAAGTTACATCACCTTGCAAAGCCAAGAAGGGGGGTGGGAGGAGAAAGTGCTTTAGTTTAGTTATATAAAATAAAGTAATTTAAATAGAATAATTAACTTAAGTATTAGTCTATTAAATACAAGAACCTAAATTTTTTTTTTTCAAATTAAAAATAAGTTAGTATATTTAAGCAAAAATATAAATATAAAAAAGTTTCTTTAACATCACAGTAAATATAATGGATGTAATTTGAATTCCAAGATCAAATTAAGAGTGTATATATAAAATTTTCAAAAACATTAATATTAAACAAAAGATTTAGTTACTCAAATAATGGATTTAATACTAAGAAGGGCTGGTTTTAGACATTTCTCTTAGAGGAGTAGAAGTTAGAAGACGATTATGGGTCATATACTCTCCTGCTAATTTCCCATGTTCATTCAGGCAACAGGGAATTCATAAAAAGGTTATGTTATTTCAAAGTCTATTTAGATGCATATACAATGGAGAGAAATTTTATAGCTATTTGTAATAAAAAGTCCTCTTTAAAGAAACAACTTAAAGATAAATAACAAATGGATGCCGACTAAAAATCGGCGGTTTTCTACCCTCCTAATATAAAACCTAATGAACTAATAAATGTAGAGAAATTTTACTACTACTGTGGTTTAATTGGAAAGAAATATACATATGAATAAACAGCCAGTTGATGTAGAAACTGGTTTGGGGTTCTTATTATACGATTGAATTTTATAAGGACCGATTTAACTTGGCATTTTAGTTTTAGAAAAATATTGTTTTTAAGTAGCACTAGAGAACCCAAGAGCTTTTAAAAAATGCATCTTTTTCATATCCAAGATTAACAAAAAAAATACAAAATGTTTCTAGTGTCATACTGACTAATGCTTCTGATGCAGTTGCAAACTTTCATACTATAGTATTTCCAGATCCAGCCATTTTAACTGAGAATTTTTCAAGAATCGGTAATATTTTTATAGAATATTCAATTCGTTTTTCTCTATACAATCGCACAATAGGATTATTATGCATTGATTTTTATTTCATATGCATCAATTCAATAATATATTGTAGAAGATTACCGATGCTATAAGATACAAATAGATTTACAAATTTGCTCTGTACATTTTAACTGAAATTAAATAGGAATTCGAAAAATATGTCTTTTATTTCTGAAGTTTTTCAAATACAAGAACGCTTCACCCCTAGAGTTACATTTAAGAAATTTCTCATTTCAATATTAAAAATGTTTCAAGACCTCTCGTCCAAGTCATTTCCATATAAAGATGCGCAAGGTGAAAAATAGTTGGAAAATTTCATATTTAAGAATTAAAAAAAATCTTGAATTGGATATTAAACCTTCACATTCAACAATTTAGAGCTAAAATTAAGTTTAAAAAATATGAAAAATAATACTATTAAAAAAATACCATAGAAAAAAAATTTCAGGCTTTAAATTTTAAGACAATAAGGTGTTAGTATTTTCGTACAATAAGGCGTTAGTATTTTCGTACAAAACTTCAAATAAAATTTAGTTGGGAAGGACATTTTTAAAAATTTACATTATATAAATTCTACATTTCCATTAATTTTTTTTATTTACACTTATTGATTACTGAAGTTTTAATAAGTATAACAAAACAGTCTTTGAAAAATACGTCACAGAATTGCAAGAAATCAAAATTGCTATCTATAAAATAGAATATTACAAGTATTAGATTAAAGAAGAATTTAAACTGAGAGTTCAATTTATATAATTACTTTAAAACCCTTAGCATTGGAAGGATTATTTGAAAACTGCTTTAATGATAAAGGTAAATATAGTAATTTAAAGATGAAATTCAGAGATTCAGTTTGTCAAACAAGGATTTCTGAAAATTTCAGTCTTGCAAATAGTTATCTATTTATGATATACATATTAAAAATCATTTAATTAGACGACTGGTACAGTTTCCATATTTAAATGAAAGAGCAAAAATCGCATTACATACCAGAACAAACCAGATTCCGACACAGCCCAGCACGAAAGTCATGGAAGACACGATTACGATGTTGCTGGGACATACGAGCATGAATGTAATAACAAGAATAGCCCAATTCGGTGATTTTCTTGGCAAGAAGTTCTACTCGTTGAGTAGAATTGCAGAAGATAATTGACTGGTTGATTTGGAGCTAAAAAGAGAAGCAAAATACAGCTTTAAAAATGGACAAATTTAAAGCTAAAATTCATTACAGACCAAAAAAATTTATAAGTTCGTTAGCAAGCTTAAGGTCTATGAATACAAAAGATGTATTGGCAAGCAACACTCAAGGAGAGAACAGACTCGGCATAAAAAGAGAGCAACGGAATTTGACAATCAATTTTTACAAAAATAAAGCAATAGTTAAATTAGCATTTTAAAGATACAAATATAGCCAGAAAGAGTATTTACCAACAGAATTAAAAACTGCTAAACAATAAAAGTTGCAGATCACATTTTTTAAGACATTAAATTCCACTACTCTTTAAAGAATTTAAACACTACTTATTTTCAGAATCTCGACAGCTTTACAAGGATCGATAACCGTGTTAAATTTCGGCGAAATTTAGTTTTATATCTATAATTCTGTCAAAGTAATCTTAAGCATCAAGTTAAAAATATAGATTTCAGAATCCTAATATTTTTACAATCTTGTACCTTTTCTAGTAATTGAGTACTTCCTGTCAGAATCCAATTCATTCAAGTCATGTTAATAACAGTCCAAATACAATTACATGTTGTATTTAATAAGAGTACAACTTTACTTATTCTTCTAGTAATTAAAATCTTAATTTTAAAAATAGATGGCATTTTACTCAGCAAAACAATGGCATTCTTTTGTTTGAAGTACTGCCATATCTTTATAAAAAAAAATTAGAAAACATGAAGTCAGAAGACTACTACCTATCCAGCAAGTGAACTTACCCTGCAAATGTCTCCACTGAAAGTAGTTGCAATAGAAACAGATTGCCACACGAGGAGTCCATATTATGTAGAAACTTGTTAAATTGCCATATTTAATATTAAAATCTATTAAGCTAGATAATTTCCAAAAAATTAAGATCCTAGATATTCTAATTATAAACATCCCTGCAATATATATCGATCAATACAATCAAAATAGCGAGTATCCCATTAACGTTAAGTTATAAATTTATATTTAAATTGAATCATGCTAATAGAATAATCTTTAGATTAATACAGAATTCAGATGAGCAATTAACACTACTATTAGGAGTGATGTTCAGGCAGTTTGTTACAAAAACTATGAAAAAGTTAAAGTTACACTAATTTTTTTTATAAAGTTTGTTTATATACCAATATCAAAATACTGATTAAATAAGACTTAAGCACATATTTTCCCTCAAATAAAAAACCAATAACTACTTAAAAAATTGTTTACATCTAATATTCGGCTTGATACCAATGCTTTTAAGGACAAAACCTTGTGATGTTTATAAATATTCAAACTTCTTGAATAATTCAACAGTATAATATGTGCCCCTCTCCAAAATAAAGGTTAATTAATTCTGTTAAGATCTCTTTATTTAAAATATAGGTTTAAATTTAAGAAAAGTTCAAAGAATAGAAAAAGTAATTTTAAACAGGAAATTATATTAAAAATTTAAAGCAAGCCAAATAAAAAAATGCAATAGCAAAGAAAGAAATTATCAGTTCTCTTTACCACCTTTTAATTAATGCCAATAAAATGAATCCAATTTCCACCAAATTCATTCAAAATAGATCTTCCTCACCAAAAACTATTTATATAGACACTGATATGCATACATTAGAAAA
Source organism: Argiope trifasciata (assembly GCA_026543055.1). Lineage (NCBI taxonomy): Eukaryota > Metazoa > Arthropoda > Arachnida > Araneae > Araneidae > Argiope > Argiope trifasciata. The sequence continues at coordinate 21,223 of JAPMOQ010004622.1, read as the reverse complement.
AGTGTTCCTAAAAAGGCATATAGTAAGTAATCTGCATAAAAATTAACTCTGCAATGATTCAATATAAAATGTGTATATTTTCAAGTAATTATAATGAGAAAATAAGTTTAAAAATCAAATTTTAACAAGTTTGGAGAAGGATATACTGTTCTCCCAAAATATACATGTCAAATCTTATTTTAGATTGAACAAATTTACTCATAAACATTAATATTTATAAATTATCAACCAATAGAAACTCTAACATTGAAATATTAAATATATTAAAAATATACTTTATTTTCGAAATTCTTTGACTACAATTAAAATTGTTTTTCTTACAATTTTTTTTAATTACTGGCTTAATAGTAAAAATAGGCAACTGTTGACTGTTATTTTAAGTACAGACATTTAAAACCAAAAATCAACCATTACAAGATTAGCAAGAGTTCACTTACTTTTGAAAACAATGTGTTCAAACAATGGACTTTTTGCCTTTCTTGTACAAATGCATAATACTGTGTTACTCCTTTCAAGGTCAATTCATCCATAAGGTTTATTTCGTATGGATCAGACAAGTGCTTTCTCTACAAGAAGGAAAAACCTTTGAATTGGGATTTTAAAAGTTTATAAAAAAAGTCAAATTACTCATTAGGAAATGTTGAAATATAATGGATATAAATATTAAATTTGGAATTTAAAAAGATTAAATTTATCTATTTGAAATGTTTTTAAGATTAGTTTTAGATGAATTCTCTAATACATGGTCAAAATACAAATAGTATCAAAAGTCTTAATTTAGTAAACTTTAGAGGTGACAATTCAGTCTAAAAATTTTTATATCAAAAATTACAATGCTTTATATGCATTAAGATGAAATTAAGGGTGAAAGCAATTAATCACTGAAGCCAGTTACTTAAGCAATCTTAGATATAAATTTATGCGAATTAACGCTATCTTTGATGTACAGGTAGTAAATATATAAAATGAGTCAATATAAAAAAACTTTACATCCTACCATACTCATCCAAAAGAAGCAATTGATTTGTTAACTAAAAGTAATTTTCATTAAAAATCTTACTAGTCATTAACAAGATTTTGTTTAGTTAATTAAAATTGGTCCTTTTTTCTTATTTTCTTCCCTCGGTCGACAACAATGCATTTTATACTAGAAAGCAATTTGGACTTAAATGAAAAGCAAGGTATTAAAAATAATCAAAGTTTGAAATTTTTATTTCATTCTATTTCAACACATTTCTTGCATATTAAAAAAACAGTAAACATTCTAATAATAAACAATCCCATTTCATTCTTGAAGTCAAATCTAAGCAAACTGATATACTATTTATTATATTAGTCTTTTCTAAAAATTAGTATTAAATATTTATACTTTCAGTAATATTACAGTAACATTAAGGTATCTTTTAAAAATTAGATTTTGAAAAATACATTTCAAGTATACAGGTAAATCGAAAAAACAAAGATTTCTTGTACTAAATTAAAAGTTCATTGTTTTTAAATGAAATATGTTAAATAATTTCAATCAATAATGGGAAAAAAATAAAACTTATGTTTTGAATATTTTAAAGATAACTTAAATTTAAAAATAAAACAGGATCATTTCCAAGTTTAAAATTAAATTCAAAATTTTTAAAAAATATAGCTTACCATAAACTGCTCAACTGTCAGAGGAAATGTAGCTGAATACAGCAAAATCTGACGATCACTAGGAAGGTAGCTTATAACCTTATCTAATATTCCTTTAAAATCTTGCGACAGGAGTTTGTCAGCCTTTTTAAAAAGAATATACTGTTAAAAATGCTATTGCGTTAAAACTTAAAACTTTTTAAAAAGCGGAGAATACGAGACTTGCCTCATCTAGTATTAAAATGTTACATCTGTCCATTTTAGCAACATTTTTCTCCATCAAATCTAGTATTCTTCCAGGCGTAGCTATGATTATATGGACTAGAAATAAAACAACCAATTAAAATCATTCTTGCCCATCATTTTAGTTAATCAAACAGATCATAAATGTGATATACCATTTTCATAGATTCGCATGATATCGTCTTTAAGATTTGTGCCTCCAGTTGTCACCATGACTCTCGCTCCAATATGCTTTGAAAGCTCAATACAGATTTGACTTGTTTGTAATGCAAGTTCTCTTGTAGGGACAATTACCAGAGCTGAAATGTTTAATTTTAGTTTAATTTTTAAAAAATAAATTAGTTACTGCAAGAAATATATATTTCTTGCTTCCAGAGCAAGTTTGAATAATATTTCTATATAATTGATTTAAAGATATACACTTGTTTTTGTAAATTTATTTAAAGTCGATTTATAAAAATCATTCAATGCCAAATTAATATAGTATATACTCAATTGAGCTATTAAAATAGCCCATTTTTGAAATAAACCTTTGAATAGCTAAATTTTATAAAAATTCCAAGCAAAATAACAATTTATAAAAAGTAATAACTATATAATGAACAGTTGTAAAAAAGATATCAAATGTAATTTTTAATTTCTGGAAAACTAGAGACGACATTTCTGCAAGAAAACCATGCATATTAATGAAAATATCAATATGCATTTTATATTTTTTTAAAAATTGAAAGAGGTTTTGATAATGCTTAAAAATAAGAAATCCAAGTAATAGACTAAAAAATAGCTTATTTCAAAAATAAATAATAAAATTAATAAAAACAGTAATCATTCTATTGAATAAAGAAATAATTCAATTTCACTCACAATTGTATGCATATTCAAAAAGATGCAATCTTTTCTTTTTTAAAAAAAAAAAAAAAATCAGAACCATAAAATTAATTAAAAGATTAAATTATACCATTTATATGATGCATACTACAAAATTAAACTTTTATATAATTAATGTTATCATTTTATGTATAAAAATAAGCGACACTAAATCAACGTAAAAAATGCCTTCTTGAAAAACACCTTAACTAATTTGAATTTAAAGTTCTTTTGAAACAATAAGACAAAACTTTTATCTATGAAAGCAAAGCAAAATGAGATTAATCTATATTTACAGACACAGAATCTATACCTACAACATAGCAAAAAATATTTACAGTACAGTTGTTTGGTTCCCTACACTTCCAATAAGAGGGCATAGGATTTAATCTAATGATAGTATGCTTTAGGATATTCATGAAATATTAATAGACTAGAGACCTTGGAGAAAAACAGGACTCGGACTTTCAGCACTACTTGCATATTAATGTGTTGCCATTCACAAGCACCTGAACAATATTGCTGGCATAGCATTCACGAGACAAGTTTGTTCAATGGCTGGTGTTATTTTTCTTTTACTTTTTAAATTATTTAAAGTTTATTAAGGTAATTTGGAAATTGTTAATTTAACATTTCTTTTTTATGCATATTTAATTTATGGTTTATAAATCAATTTTTTAGATGAAAACTTGCACATTTAAAAATATCAAACTAATTTATTGACAATAATATAAATTGTTTGATTTAATATTCTTATTTTTGAATGTAAAATTGTCCCTTAATACAATTTATAATTTAATTTTTCAGGAATTATACCTATTCTAAAAGTTATTAAAAGTCAAGAGGCAAAACAATCACAATTTTCAGAAAAAATAGTTATTTAAACTATTCTTCAAAAATTAAAGATTGTTAAGACTTTAATTGTAGCACTTATTGCAACTGAAATTATCAGAATTAAAGAGGACTGAAATTGATAAAAACCTATCAGCAATAATAATAAAGCAGATTTCAAGTTATGGAATGCTTGGGCAGATACTTCAGAGTTTGTTAAAATATAATACTGAAAAATCATTTTTTAAAAGTTAAAATAAAGATTGTATTCTAGTCTATTTAAAATTTCTCTAGTGCTGGCGTTCTCGAACAGGGGTAGCATGTCTTCCCCGTTATTTGGGCGTCGTGGGTTCAAGTCTCAATTTAGGACTGGTTCTTCCTTTTTTTTTTCCCCCCCTTCTATCCACAAGATGTGTGTGAAAATATCCTGCTGCAAAAAGTGGTTGTGCAAGCAAATTAATGACAAGAGTGGTAAAGTCATTCTTGGCCCTAATTAGCACTACTAAAACAAGAATTCCTATAGAATTAAATTGTTCTCATAACAGAGGGCTTATCTACTGGGAAGTGTCACAAGAAACATTTCTTATGGACAACTGCTGTTTATTAATTGTGCAAGATGTCAAAATATCCATTTTGACATCTAGGACATCCAACATTTGAAAATTAGTTATAAGATTAGATTCAAAGAATAAGCAAATGAAGTTTAATTTTGAATTATATAAAAATTGCATATTAAAACCATCTTTAAAATTGATATTTTAAATATATACATATTTGTAATTATCTAAATTTTAAATTGCAGGTCAAGAATCGGGAGAATAAACATTTTCACATTTAAAAAGTAGGTCAAGACTATTAGTAAATTGGCAATTTGAAATAACTTTAAAATAAAACAAAATTTTTTAAAGAAACTAGCTTAGGGCTGAACCGATTTTGCGAATGTTAAGCCATTGCCGTATTGACTATACTATTCAGATATTCGACAATAACGACACATTACATTATAAACTATATAGAAAGTTTGAAGGCTATTTTCTAGAAATTGGCTCTAAAATTACAATGAATAATATCCCATGAGCATACTATCATTAAAGTAAACCTCACCAAGCATATTTTCTAACCTGTATCTTCTTGCAAGACCAATAATTAGTCATTATGAAAGTATAAATTTCAATTTATTCAATTAAAAAAGATTAAGAAACTTTCACATTTATTTTTACTAGGAATTAAAACAAAGCTAAAACTATTTATAGAAATTTTAAGCACTATAAGGAAATTTTATAATTACATTTATGTATTATTTTTTAAAGTACAAAAGGCCAAGGAAAGTGTCAATAACAAATTACTGAATATATATACCTTGAATATAATCTTTAGTAACATCAATTCGTTGAAGAATGGGAATGATGTAAGCACCCGTCTTTCCTGTGCCATTTTTAGCTCTGGCTAAAATGTCTCTTCCTAATAGAGCAATGGGTATACTTGCTTCTTGAATAGGTGAGGGTTTCTCCCAGCCTTTCTCAAAGATACCCATTAATAGTTCTCGTTTCAAACAGAAGTCTTCAAATTCATTTCCTTTTGTATCTGTAACATCCTAGAAAGGAGAAATAGACATTTAGAGAATAAAATACAACAGCCATCTTCATATTTTCTTAATCAGCTATACATTTAATATAAAAATATATAAAGATTATTTAACTTTAAAAAGTCCTGGCAATTATCAATTTCATATTATAAATGAATATGCATGCATATAAGAATTTATATAAGATTCCACATACGATGAACAGACAAAATAAATAGCTAGCACAATTAGCTAGTTCTTTAAAGGGATAATATTTAAAATAATTCAATAAAATATTACATTAGATGAATTCTTTTCTTATCTGAAGTTATAAATTTAATCAATTACAAAAAAAGAATATTCTTTAATTTTACTAACAAAGTTGAACTTTAAAATTTCAGTTAATAATAAAATTTTACTTTATTCTTTAGTTCTATATACTTTACATTTTTCATAATTTACTCACTGATGTCTTTTTCCTTTTATCTTTAGGAGGTAATTTCAATTTTGCTTTCCATCCCATATCGTCTGCCATCATATCTCTAGAAAAATATAAGTATTTAACAAATATATTTTTTTATATTTGTACGTCTGGTTTTTCAAATAAAATATAAAAAGTAAATGTAACAGCTTCAAACTTAAACATACAATTGTTGAAGTTAGACTAAATATTATAACTAGTAAAGTCTATAGAGTTGCAAATTACTTTCAAGTAATTCGATTTGTCAATAATGAATATGAAAGTTTTAATTGGATAAAGAAATAAATTCAATTTAATATATTTTATATCAATAAGAGCTTATTTTGTTTATATATTATACAAGTTTTTTCCCAATAAAATATCGTCTTTATTAGATCCTATTACATATCAATTATATTAAGAATTTAACCAAAAAAAGAATTTATATGTTCTTACGTTAGTTTACATTTTGCCGCAACAAATTTAAGGAAAACTTGTAATTTTTAAATTTTAGCACATTTAAATTTAATTTGTAACGAGTTTTATATATACTAAAAAATTAAAACATAATGCCTCCCTCCCTCTTAAAATTTCAATAGCTTGAATCCTAAATTAAAAGTTGTATAGGGAAAAAAAATTAGGAAATGTTGAGGTTGATTACTTACCTATATGCAAGTTCAGTTATAAGCTACTGTTTTTAAGAATATGCTTTGAATCGATCATTTTTAAGATTGATCGATTATAAATCAATTAAGAATTAACTAGTCTTTATATTTAAAAATTTAAAATCTATGGTTTTTAGATTTATTCAAACACAATTTTAAAAATTCAAAATGGGAACAAAGTGGAATCAATGTACGTTAAATTAATTTTGACCAGAATTACACCCAAGTTTCAAATTAGATATTAATTTGCTCTTAACTATATAAAGTTCTGGAAGCATCGTGAAAAAATTTTATGAACATGACATACATACCACATTTCGATTTTATTTCTCCAATAAATAGCTAAATTAATATGGTTTTGATGGTTATAAATACAGTGAATTTCACAGAAATTCTACAGTCTTAAGTGATTGGGCCATATCAAACATGTTTGTCATTAGATATAAAAATACATTTTAAATATATTTAGCTTTACAAAGAATAAAACATTAATAGTTTGATAAATAAGTATTTATTAGAACGAATCAGCTTGCTGGAAAGAAAAAAAAAAAAGTTATTCAGTGGTTAGCTAGGAGTTTCCATAACTAAATTTTAAAAATATTTTTATAACATATCCGTTTTCTTAACTTGATTCCATTTTAATTCGAAGAACAGTTTAATGCTGAATTATAACTTCCCAAGTCCTTTTAGTTGGAACTAAATTCTTTTAAGAAAATACCTCATAATAATGATAAAAACTAATGCAGATTATTAGTTGTATCAAATACAATTATAACAAAGAAATACAAGCTTTCACACTAAGTAAAAGCACTATTCAACTGTCAGTGCTTTTTTTTTCATAAATGATGTACAATATCTTAAAAATATCAAATGATTTTTCAAATAGATACAAAATCAATTTCAATTTTTAAGGAGCTAAATACATAAAAGGAAAAAATTAAAACCCAAGATTAATTTTAAATTTAATATACGGTTTATGTTTATATATATTAGTTTTTGTAGATTACAAACATAAGATCCAGGTAAAAATTTTAACAGACAAAGCAAACCCAACATCTTGAAACTAGGATCAAGAAATATACTACTTATTACTACCAAAATTTAAAAAACATACAACTAAGATTTTGAAATAATCCGAAATCTTAATAAATTCGGCTCTAAAATCTATTTTAAATAAAATTTTCCTACATTATTAAATTAGAAGAATGAGAAACATGCATAACCACAACCATAATTTCAGCTAAAAAACTGGCTAGTTAAAAAAAAATTAATAAAAGTTTGTTTAACCATGATATACTGGAGATTTGAATTTTTAAAAAATTAGATGCCAAGAAAAAATTTGTAGTTTAATTCTTATTTCATTGGATTTTTTTTATGGCAACAGAAAAACAAACATACCTTGTGATGGAATTTGAATTCATAGACAATCCTAATCTATTAGGACTGCCAGGATTATGACTTTGACTGACAAGTGTTTCGGCCTGGACAGTAGCCATAGCAGTTTAGAATAGAAATCTAGCTTGATGAATACCACAACAGCCTGGTAAATCTAAGAAACCCAAACTTAAATAAAATCATAAATCTTTAAAATAAAGTAAAATAATAAAGAAAAAATTATCAAAAGAAAAAAACTTTTGAAATTATAAAATTATATATTACACAGGAAGAAGAGAGTGCATTTGTGCATTTCTAATATATTTCATCTTCCATAAAAAATATAAAATGTACAACATAACTATAATAATAAAAACAGAAAATTCTCATCAATAAAGTGCCATGGCTTTAATTTAATAAAAGTGATTGGAAGCACAAGAATGCTGTTTCAACCAAGCAAGTTTTTACCTTAAATTTATTATATACTTTAAATTAGGCTAGTTATGAGCAGACTAAAACCAGAGGGACACGATGCAATCTACAGATGTACGCCGTTAAGGATTCTTAAATATCAGCAACTTAAGATAAAATTAACAAAGTCAGGTTTAAACTATAAATAATTTTTACCATGCTTTCACAATTTCACTTGCATGTATTAATGAATATTTAAAATAAAGTTTGAATTCCTATTCAGTTTTATAAAAAATTGATAGGATAATATAATTCAAATCATTCAATAGCATCTTATAAAGTTAGGATTATCATAAACTAGCTAAAATTTATTCCATCCCTTTCCATAAATTAATCTTAAACAAAAGATGAGTATAAAATACAGTTATGTTTTACAGTGGTTTGCTGTGATTAAAGAAAAAATTCTTGTATTTAAGCAAGTGCTAATCTCCAAATTAGAACAATGAGACCATTTATGAAATTTACTTTACTGCCAGTTTAAATATTACACCTTAGTATACATATCGATCTTATAATTAAAAGTAATATGTACTAATAGCAGATTACACCAATTGTACGGCCAGATTAGTGTAATGTTATTGGCAATATTTCCCAGTCCACCAATAATGTATAGCCACATTTATTGCAATAATATATTTTTAAAGGGCTTTATTCCCTTTCATACACGCTTTTTATTTTTTAAAAAAACATTGTTAAGTCCATCTTAGGCTGGGCTGTGTATGACCGAATAATTCCCTTGTGCAAGGATTGTTAAATTATCGATGAAAATGAAATTATTAAAATTGCCGATTTAATGTTCCTATTCCATACATCTCTATCAGTAAATGTTGCCGCATTCAGGGAAACATTTAAATTTCGAGATATTTCCAATTATTCTTTTGTATTATTAGCTCAATTTCAAGGAAAAATCTGGAATTGCATCCAATTCAAACAATACAAATGAAATGCATAGTTATATTGTCAAATAAATAAAAGGCTTCACATTACAATTGATTAATAGAATAGAAGAGTCGGCAATGAAGAATAGTAGAATAAATAATAAAAAAATCATCCACATTGTTTTATTACACGATTTTTTTGCTATCATGTAAATGAAGTTCTTAATATAGTTTGCTGACAGTGTAATTACTTATCGGCCATCTCTCACATTTCCTCCGTTGTCTAACCTTCAGCCATTTTTAGTTCCAAAATCAATACCTCGCAATGACAAGAAGAAAAGCCATTAAAATTTCAAACTGATACAAAAAAAATTAAATAACTGCATTTAACACGTGGGATGAACTCACCTGGGCTCGAACGTGGATTACACAATAATGTTCAGCCAACTGTTCTCAGAAATAGTTGTTTTGAAGTGTGTCAATATGGCTGCCAATTTTATTCCCCGTACGCGTGACGTAGAAAATAGAACGATTATGAATTAAAATTTGACAAATGCTTTATATATATATGAAGAGACTGGTACGTCATTGATGTCAAATTAACTCCCGACACTTCACCAACACATTTACACACGATAATATTCAATTACTTATGTTCAATTCGAAGCATAGCATCATCAGGACACCACAAGGTAACGAATTAAAACCTTCAAAAAATATTTGCATGAAGCTCTCTGCTTCTTTAGTTCTGAACTCTAGTTTTGATAAATTGTTTTCAATAAGTAATTGCTTAATATTTGCGTTCATCAATGTAAGTAGGCGTTGTTAAAACTGAAATTAAAATTATATACATATTATATTGACTGTAATCAGAAATATTTTATTTTTAAATTGATATAAAATATCTGTAAGCAGAGAGGTCTTAAAATTTATTGCGAATAAATTGTTTTTAAGTCCAATAATTAGCTCTTTGAATTAATTTTAAAATAATTTTATATTTAAAAAAACATCCTCTAAGTTGCATTAGGATCAATTATTTTATTTATAACAAATGGCATCATTTTGTACGATCATTATCTACGGTTTGAATTGTGATTGGTTTAAAATCGAAAACGTCATAAATGGTTGAGAATGAACAAGAATCTATTATTAAGATCCAATATGTTTCTAAGTAATTTAATGATGATCTTTGCATAATAGGAAAAGATTTTCTGAGATTTATCACAGCATTCAAGTCTAATCTTTAAAACTCGTTAAGTAAAAATTTGGTGAACATACGCTTCATGGAGAAGCTAGGTTTATGGCTTTTTCCGAAGATAGACGGTATCCTAGAATGTAAGTGTAAGATAGAAAAAACCAAAAATTTGCTGAAGCAAATTTCCTCAGGACATTGTTTTACAAAATAAATGAAATAATAAGAGATTTCCTTTTTTTGCCCCTTCAACTATTAACTTTTTTTGTGCAATAGGGGAGTATCCTGAACGCTCAGATTTTTATTGTTTTTAAAGCCCTTTTGAAGATGGCATAAGGCAACATTGGCTGATACGTTATATAAGGAGTACTCTGTTGTGGAATGTTGTCATTTTTCCTTTGATGAAGTTGCATTTACTATCTTCTGATTAATGGTTCCATTTCCGATTAACGGAAGAAAAAACTAGTTGCAAGAAAATGTTATTTTCCAAACGAAGATAAAGACTATGAATAAGCGATTTTTCATGTTTTTTTTTCTTCTAGAATTTGTTTCAACATTCTAATTTGATGTTAAGTACAATGCTGTAGGATAATTTAAATAGTGGTCAATATTTTAAGTAAAGCTCTCCTCGTATTGAGGGATAATTTTTTTAAGAAAATGGACTTTGGCGAATGGAAGATAACATTAAAATCACCACTGACAGTTTGTTTTCGGTAAAAATATATAAAAGTATTGATGAAATCTAAATTTCTATTGAATGTAAATATGAAATAAAATTTTTGAATCCAGAAACTAGTGAATTCCAAACCTCGTCAAATTCCATTTTGGTGCATTTTCCAATGAAAGTGGTTAATATAAAAAAATCTAACGCTTATATTTCTATTAAACGCCATTTGTAGACATTTTAGACATCAGAAATTCAATAATCTTAGATACTTTAATTGAACATGAAGAATTATTTGCCGATGAAAATAACTAAATCTTAATTTATAATCATTTATTTCTCTGATAAAGTGTCATTTTATATTGAAATTTCATTTTGTCATCTGTCCTAATTATTTTGCGTTGGTCTCTGTCTTATATACTTAATACTGTGCTTGCTTTCATTCTTTTACCTAGAATTTTCATTTGTGTGTGTGTCGGCATACCTTAATTTGTCATAGATTAAAATAATCAAAACGAGAGTACTCGCAGGTTCTATCATAAAAAAGTTTTCAAATCGATTTTTGAGGTTTAACAATGCATCATAGTGACATACAATGATTTAAATGTTATCAAAATTATGATAAACGGGAGTGTATCTTAAATTTCACGTTATTTTCCAATTCTGTAACGTATTTTTGCGTGTGCGTGTAATTCAGCAGTTTTTGATGCATTATTTGTATATTAGCCATCTTTGAGGTCCACTTAATTCATCGGGTTAGTGGTTTTGAAAAAATGAGACGTTGTTTAATGGATTTCGGTTTAATATCCTTTATGTAAAATGTAATTATTCCATCTATATGAATCGCAGCATAGTTAAATATAGCTCTTGCACTAGAAAACATAACTCAACCAACCAATATACAAGCTGTGCATACATGGCATTTCCTAATACCACTAATTTATATAAATGCTAATAAAAGTAGTTTTTATCTTTATTAAAAAGGGATTATATTAATTTATTGACTTTGTATTATTTGGGTTGATAAACTCAAGAGGATTGTTTTCATGCTTTTATTAATAGCTGTAAAATTGTCATTAAATTTACTTAATTTTGTTTTTCTGTTCTCATTTACAATGCGAATGCAAAGTACACCTCAATATAACTCGTACATTAATTACTGCCTACATCAGTCTATGTTCTTTATGTTTCAGAAAATTGTATCCCTTAGTGATAAGAATAGTTTTATATACTTGTATGTAGAACTTGATATAATTGAAAAGTAGTGCAATAGTTATTCAAAACATGTTTATACATTTAGAATTAAACTGAATTCGATCCTTTTTTAATCTTTTTTTTATTTGTGTAAAATATGCTAGATAGAATTTATCGATTAACTTTTTATATTCTTGCGTAATTTATTATTGTTGATGGTCCCATTTTGAATCGCGAACGTTATCATGTCAAAGTTTAATAGTTGAAATTTACAATAAATCTGTTTATCTTTGTCCTGTGATCTTTAGTCTATATGAGTGACTCTCCATTTATAGGGTGATGTTGTCTCTTTTTTTCATTTCGCTAATCCTTCAATAACAACCGGTTTCCTCTCCTCATTCATTACCAATCCACCATGAATATAATGATGACTGGAAAATAAATATGTTGCAATCAGAAATACCTGAAGAATTATCGTCTTAAGCCGAAGATTTATTTTCATTTTACAAGTGTGTGTGTATTCAAAAGTTGATCAAGTGTGTATACAACTCACTTATATGTATTGTAATTTAATATCATTTCTGAGTTTTGTATGGTCTTTTACTGACTTAAGTTGATGTATCATATTGAAAAAAAAAAACGACATTCTTATACTTTTATCGGTGGTGGTGGTAATTCACATCAATAGTTCTCTTAAATGAAAATTTGAGTTATTCTTCCCTTATGTATTGTTGAATTAGGAAGTTGTGGTTTATTCTCACACAAACTGCACCCTACTACTTACTATTTTTTAGGGGTTGACCTTTTTTTTTTTTTCAAACCAGGTTTTTAAAGTTAATGTATCATATTCGAAAACCGGTTTTTTAAAACGTCTAAATATTCTTTTAAAAAAATTGTGGGTTGGGACCAGTCCGTCTAGCATCTGAAGGCTTAGAGCAACAAGATGCCAGTTTATTAACAAATAAAGATATATTTGAATTTCTTTTAAATGAACTAAAAAATTTAAACTTTAAAGTAAATTTGAAATTATTATATGCTTTAATAGATCGAATTCAATAAGACAAATGAGGAACAGTTTTGCTGAATTTGTAAAATCCACAAAACATTTCTAGTTCAGCGAAGAAATCTAGTGGGCTTTCTTTAGCTTCAAAAACCGATATTATGAAGTTATCTGGAAAGATGTTGTCTAGAATATTTGCAAATTCTTATGTGGAAACTGATTTTGACGAAGAGCAAATTGAAGAAATTATTCATCAGTATTTTTTGAAAAAAGAAACCATGGAAAAATCAATTCATAAGTTTCTTGAAGACTCTGAAAAAAAATTTATAAATCTAGAGACACTGAAAGCTGTATTTTCCTTTATTTGAGAAACGAATAAAAGAGAAAAATTGATTTGATTTTTGATGCCATGGAAACTATAAAACCAAGATCAGTAGCTAGTGAAAGCATATTTCCATTTTCACACAATATTGAGTCCAAAATAAGAACATCACTTAGTCACTATTCAATGAATATTTTATGTTTTTCAAAATCGTATTTTCTAAGGAGAAATTAAATTTAGTGAAAATAATATAAATATTATTTGAAATTTTTGTTTGAGGTGTCGTTATTTTGTGTAGTAATATGTCTATATAATCCTTAATTTTTTTAATACATAAATTTTGATGTTGGTACTGATTTTGCTTTTTTTATTAGTTTATATAAATTAAATAAAATATTTTTTTTTCCTGTTCTTTTTTTGACAGCAATTTGAAAACCTGTTAAAATCGCTTTTTTTTGGAAATATTGAAAATCCGATATTCAAAAAGCCGGCTTTTGTATAAACCCTATTTCTCATATAATTCAGCGTCATCTGACCGTGGTTCAAAGTGACGACGTCCGTCCCAAAAGTCCTAGTGATGCTTTACAACGAGACGTTAAAATATCTAAACTAAACTAAAAAATATCATTCAGTTTTAAAAATATGCCGATTTTAAGAAGTGAAGCTGTACCGTTATGTCCTCTAAATTTATATCTTAAACCATTTACAGTTTGAACTTCGATTTTTTTTTTCTGGTTTTGATTCAGGTTCTCTCCTAGTAAAAATGTGTCCGCAGAACATAAAAATTTACTATAGCAGAAAGAACAAGATTTAAATTCTCTGTTCAGATGGTTAATTTGACATGCACTCTCACTGGTAACGAAGAGTTCTCAAATTGCAACTCTTTCATGTGGACAAATGATGGCTGAATCTCTAGACAAACAGAAGAAATCTTGTCTGTGCAATTACTTTGTCAAGAAACTGACTTTTCACTTAAAATTCATGTTAAGCGATTGCTTTGTACGAATTTATTTTTATCATTTATGGTAGTATTATTGACGTATAGATCAAGACATTGAATATATTTAAGAGAAAAACATTATCGTCTCATATGGGCACAAATCTATACTAATATTATAAATGTGAAAGTTTGGATGTTTGTTCCTCAATCACGCCAGAACGGCTGAATAGAACTGGATGAAATTTAGCGCAAAGATAGATTAGAGTCAGGAAAAGAACATTGGCTACTTTTTATTCCGGTTAAATGAATGGTTCATTTTTTATTAATTAAAAATTAACTTTCGCATCGGAGATAAGTGTGTCTCCAGTTTTTGTTCCTTTCCAACAAAAATGGGGTTAAGGTTAGCAGAATTTCGACCGATTATTTCAAACGATTCTACTTATTTTCTTTGTGTTTGATGTATTTAAAATCAAATGTTGTTAATTAATCGATCTTTCTGATCCATTCTGAAGTATTTTTAAATTAAAATAAAACAAAATAAAGGAAATAAAATTTTCTAATCTGCATCACGTTACCCCCAACTGGCGCAGGAAATTCAGACATATGCGTTACGCCAACTGTCGTTGAAAGTAGGCATGATTGTTGACAACTGCGACTTTCTTTAAATTAAAAGTTTAAAAATTATGTTTATAGTATTGTTGTAGCTATCCCAATCCCGATCAATAAATAAAATTAATTTGGCCGGACTTGGTTTGCTGTTTTGTTTTATTTTGGATATGGAATGTAAATAAATTGTTTTTACATTAGTTGTGTGTTTTTGTTATGAAACTGTATTTATTTCATATATTTTTCGGATATGCTTATACTTTTAAATGTATCGTTTTTAGGTTCGGTTTACTTTTTTTTTATTTGTCATTGTTTGATAGTTTTTCGTACAGATACATCAAAACGTCCATGCGAACAGGGTCGCGGGTAATAGCTAGTGATACTATAATACATCAATGCAATTTGAAAAAAAATAATAGAAGAATATCCTTTTCAGAGAAATAATATTTTCAAGAACAAAGTCCTGACATATCAAGAAAATAACTTGCGATCGTTCTTTTTCATAAGCAACTCAAATAATATTGGAGTCAAATAGACTCAAACAGAATAATAGAGTTGGAAAAAATTAATAGCTTATCACAAAAAGCAACGTTTATCATATAAGTTCAATAATTGTTGCCCGCATATGAGATGTAAATGTATGTATAGTAAATATGCATATGGTACATAATATTAGTAAACACATACAAGACTCTTAAAATTATATTGCAAGTGTTAAATGATTCGATTAGTTTTAGTTATTTTAAAGTCTTTTTGTAAAGCAACACTAGGGATATTTAGGGACGGACCTCTTTATTTTGAAACACGGTCAGATGACGAGGATGACATCTGAGCTGACACCCACCTCTCCTCGCCACACCAACGTTAGGACTTTTTCGGGGAAAAAAAAGGATTAGGAAAAAAAATCATTTGAAATACATTGTAGAAATTTAGTATCTGTGAGGGCCGTAGTTGGTTGGTAAAGCGTCAGTCTCGTAACCGAAAGGTCGCGGCTTCTATCCTCATCTCGGCCAAAGACAGCCGCGTTGGCTAATGGTAGCTGAGGCACGTTAAATATGCCGAGACTGCAAGGTCCTCCAAGTTCCCATCACAAATGATACCTCTGGGGGTACTGAATCAGGGATGAGTCGCTCTCTGATTCGGATCTCAATTCTGACTTCCGGATGAATGAATGCGTTCTGCCCCTCCCTAAAAATAGTTGTGTCATGTGTGTTCGAGCAAAGTCGTCCTTTCCCCTTGTTCACCACGAAAAAAATTGTATTTTACATTTAGGTGTAAAATTATGTAAAAGTAGAAAAAAAATCATTTTTGAGCATTATTTGTTAGTAATTTTGTTCAGTGTGGTAATGTTTGAAATGTGGAATGCATATAGGTATATAGTATGTAATATGAATATAGTATATATATACATAGCATATAATATGATGCAGCGTATATATACACTCCAGTGATAGTGACCAAGAAAATTGAGCGTATGTATACGCTAATGATGCAAATGGGTTAACTTTAAGATTTGAGAAATAGATCGATGTCTATGACTGGCTTAAAGAAATTTGCAGTTACAGGAAATCTGGAGGTTCTACTTGGAACTGTGAGGTGAAGCGCTATGAATCGGGAAGTGAAATTAGAAACATAATTGATTAGGCGTGAGTGGATCAGCGTTACATAAACACCAGAAGCTCAGCTAAACTTTTGTCGGACCATGGGAGACAATCAATGAAATCGTACTCTAAATTTTACCGCATTATTCGCATAAAGTTAATATTTTGTATCCTGTGCAACTCTGAAATCCCCAACAAAGAACTGATTTTGCCAAAATCTTTCCTTCCAAAATCAATGAAGATGCACTATGGATTCGAAAGATTTTGTGAAATGATGAAACGTATTTCACTTTATTAGGACGAGTCAATCCAGAGACTTTTAGAATATGGTGCTTGTTGAATATCCGTCATCATGGTGCTTTTGAAAAATACTTTGCATTTAGCATTTGCTACAGTTTGAAGTGGTATGATTGCTGACTTTATTATTAGTTTTTATTTTTTCGAAAATGGTTAATTTGCTGCATTGTATCAAGAACGAGTTACAATAAAATTCTAGAAAATAATATCATCTTCTTTTGCAATAAAAAAAGAGGTACAAAAAATAATATAATATTTACAGAATCCTTTTAAGTATTTTTTGGTTTGTTAAATAAACGTTTACCCAAGCTTTTGGGGAGGATAGCGTACCCTAATAGTTGTTCTTGAAGTGCTTGACCATCCTATTGATTTGATTCGAATATTTACGCCTTCTAATTGTGGAGACATTTGAATAACCATGATTCTTCTGTTGATGACAGCAACATCATTTAGAAATTCAACAGAAATCCTTATGTGCTACTATGGATCGCTGTCTTGTGATTGGGGTCTTTGATCGATTGGAATTAGATATCTCAGATATTGCAATAAGTAATTTTAATTACATATATATACAAAATAACATCAATAAAAAAAGTGCACCCCACCATTGAAAAAATATTGAAGCTTTTTTTTTTAGTTCAGTAATATATTTCCACATACTGCGAATATTAAAGTGCTCTACTTCTTAGATATAATCGAATTAATTTTCTTTTTAAGTCGTTCAAACACTTCCATTTTAAATATAACTCTCAATGTTTTATAGTATCACTTGATGTTATGCAAATATAAATAAAACAACAACATGTAAAATAAGCATATTTAAAATCCTATGATGTAAATTTAAAAATAAAATAAAATTATCCGTTCGGTCTAATGCCACTTGGTCATATCAAGCCCGAATGAGAGGAGCTCCTTCGAATGAAGGCAGAAGTGTGCGCCTTTCGTTGTGAACGAGCACCGTCAAGGTGAAAGTACGACTTTGCTCGAACACGCACGACACAACCCTTTTTAGTGGGCGTTCGAGCTCATTCATACACTCAATCATCCATCCGCAAGTCAGAATTTATATCCAAATCAGAGAGCGACTCATCCCTGATTCAGTACCCCCAGAGGTATCATTTGTTATGGGAAATAGGAGGACTTTACAGTCACGACCTATTTAACGTGCCCCAACTGCCATTAGCCAACACAACGGCCTTTGGCTGAGACGAGGACAGAACTCGCTACCTTTTCGGTTACGTGACTGACGCTCTACCAACCAGACTACCGCGGCCAAAAAAAATTAGTATTATCTCATACGAAATCTCTTATTGCCTGCATCATTATTTTTAATAAAAATGAGAAGATTATTTGCACCAGGCTACTTTTAATTTTCATAGTTTCTTAGAAAAATTATGATCAGTAACTATCTGCATATTAATGAGCATGTTTTGTGTATGAAAACATAGTTTTTAATTAATAAAAATTGAAATTAAATTATTACATTTCTTCAATTTTGGGGAGCTCTTGATTGAATAAATCAAGCTCCTATTCATGATTGCTTGATGGCAATTCGAGCCATTGAATCTAAAATGATTGCACTTCCAGTCAGTTATCACAGTACTAAGAGTTTGGATTTAGTTGTTGTTGTTACTTATGGCACTTGTGCAAGTCGATTTTGTGCAGTAGCATTTGAGGGTAAATACCCTTGAGCTCCAGAGGACAGAAGTCTGACTTCTTGCTCATATGAAGATGACACTCACTTGCTCGCTCGCATAACCCCTTTTTACAAGGGGGTACTTTCACACACCTCATAGACCCAGGAGAACAACCATGTCTGAATAAGCACTCAAATCCAAGATCATGAGGAAGACGCTTTGATAAGTGGCTCAGAATAGAACTCGGGACCTTTTGATTACAAGCCTCATACACTGTGTGAAAAAAGTAGAAGGACAGTCATTTTTTTGTACATTTTGCTTTAATCTTACTGCTTTTTATCTGATTTTTTAAAGAGGTTGTTTTGTTAATGTTTTAATTTAAGTTAGGTGAGAAATTTTTTGCTACCTCTATTTAAGGTTGAGAATTCAATACTTAGCAACTTTTGGTGTGTGAAAAAAGTAGAAGGACACATCCTAAAAATTGATTTTGAAGCTGTTGGAAACCATAAAGATTGGTGTATTCTTTTACTTTTAATAACTTTTTGTCATGAATAAAGTATTTAGTTAGAAATTCATAGTTTTTATTGGTTTTAGAATGCCCAGAGGAAAATCCTTAAGTGAGTTCCAGAAGGGCCAAATAGTTGCCTATAAAATGAAGGAAAAGGAATAAGAGAGATTGCTTGGCAGCTACATATCAGTCCTAATATGGTTTCGAACTTCATAAGAAACCCTGAAAGTGACAGAAGAAAAAAAAAGAAAGGAAGGCCAAAAAACTTACACAACGTGATCAAAGAAAAATCGTTCGTGAATTCAAAAATACAGGTGGAAGTGTCAACAAGGCTCAATGTCTACCAGGGATTACACATGTATCCGAAAGAACTGTCTAGAACTATATAAAAAACTCAAAAAAGTTCATCTTCAAAAAACGGAAGCACCATCCGAAGTGTAATGAAGGACACGTTAAGCATCGACTGCAGTGGGCTAAAGACTACATGTATTGGAACTCTGAATGGACCTCAGTTGTATTTTCCGATGAGAAAAAGCTCAATTTGGATGGTCCAGACGGTTATCAGTACTATTGGCACTGTCTTGGTAATGAAGAAGAGGTTATTCTACTCGACAAATGGGAGGAGGAGTTCTAATGGCTTCGTTAGCAGTTGGTTATGGAGGTAGAACTAATATAGTTTTTCTAAATGGTAGACAGAACTATCCAGACTCTAAACTCAAATCTTTTTTCCATATGGCCCTGAGTTAGGAGGATGCGACTGGGTTTTCCAACAAGACGGAGCATCAATTCAGGCAGCAAATGGTGTTAAAAATTGTTTTCCAGCAAACAAAGTTCGTATTTTACAATGGCCTACCAAAAGTCCTGATCTCAACATTGTATAGAACTTATGATCGATGATTGTACGTCGCGTTTACGAGGGAGGAAACAGTTTGAATCTGTAGCTGAACTGCAGAAATCATTACAATGTATATGGGACAAATTTTGCCAAACAGAAATGCAATCTTTATATAGTTCAATGCCCAAAAGAATTTTTGAAGTAATTCAAGCCAATGAAAGAAGAATTCCATATTAAGTAATAAAGTACACCCATTTTTTAGAAGTGTCCTTCTACTTTTTTCACAGATTATGACATCGTCAAAACTGATTTTTTAAATTAAGTCTACTTTTTTTTAAAATGTGTTCTATTTCGTTTTATGTAGATACAAGTATCTGCTTGTAAAAATTTTGTATGCAAAATAATTATTTAAAAAATGTTGTATTATTCATTTATTTAAAATAATCTATTGTCCTTCTACTTTTTTCACGCAGTGTAACATAGCCACTAGACCAGGCATGGGCAAACTTTTTCGATCGCGGACCAAAAATCGAAAAAATAAAGTTTGGTGGGCCAAGATCAATTTTTCTAAAATTTTAAAAACAATATACAAGTATTACAATTTAATATATTAATGAGATGAATGAAATTGCGATTTCATTTTTGAAAGTTCCTTATATTGAGGTTTGAAGTGAGATGTACTGATTCTAAGGAACGAGGCTAAATGCTCATCTGTCAGTCTACGTCTGAAATAATTCTTTCTAAGGTTCATAGTTGAAAACACTTGTTCACATATATACGATGAAGCAAACATAGCACTGATTTTCTGGGCATGAGATATTAAATTTGGGAAAGTTACTTTCGATAATGATTTGTAAAACTCTAACTTAGGCATATTTAGAAACAATTGCTTGAGATGATTGTTAGATTGCAACTCAATTAATTCCAGCTACAAATCTGACCTCACTGCTTCGCAATTTACATTGAATGGCATGGTAAAAATATCCAATTCTGCTTGAATGGCACTGAAATCTTGAAATCTGCGTTCGAACTCAAAATGCAGTTTTTTCAAGCTATCTTCATAATTCTTAAGGTTCTCTTCATTTACTGAGGGTATTGAATTTAACCTCGGAAAATGAGATAAGTCGTTCTTACCTAGCTACCCAGCAAACATATTAAGTTTTAGTTTAAAAGCTTTGAGATGTGACTAAATATCGTCGATAAATTGATTTTTCCCTTGCATCTTTACATTTAAGTTGTTCATATGACTAAGAAGGTCTGTGAAAAATGCAAAGCCATTTTGTATCTTCTAACATTTCGCACTCCGCAGAACACTGTTTCTCATGGAAGAACGATACAATGTCGTCTTTCAGCCGCCAAACTCGCTCGAAAACACATCCTGCACTAAGCCATCTTACTTTCGTGTAATGCAGTACGTCAGAGTATTCAGATTGCACTGACTGAAGAAA
>JAPMOQ010004599.1:0-16733 GCA_026543055.1 Argiope trifasciata | reverse complement strand
GGCCACGAGGAATCGATTGGCGCCGGTTTTGAAGCGCTACGGTCGAGAAGTTCGGAGTTACAGATAGGATATTTTCAAACTTTATTAGTTCGCCATAATGGCTAATAGGTTTCAAGCGGTAATGTGCTGCCATCTATAGCCAATATGGCGAACTAATAAAGTTTTTAGAAGATGATCCGGAACTCAAGGAACTGATCTCGAAATGGATGATCCATAACCCGTGTGGTGATATAAACCCAAGCGCTCCATGCATGGTCAGCAAACATGGAAGAGACCAGTGCAGATGGGGATTTCCTATGGAACATCAAGACATGACATCGCTGGTGGACGATGAAAAGCCGAGGTTTAACCGGTTATCTTTTCCCCAATGGTTTCACAAATGTTCTTATGGCATGTATTGTTTTGATAAATCACAATTGAAAATTTAAATCTTCGAGTTAGCTTCGATACCTGTTTTCTCCGAGCGGAGCTCGGTCACCCGCTAATAAAATAAAAATGTGTACTATTTAGAATTTACATTTACTTGAGAAATCATGTGTGATATAAAGATAATTATTACAAATGCATTATATAATTAAATTTATGTCAAAAATATTCTATTATAACAAAATGTTAAAAAAGTTTCAAGAAATAAAATTTTATTTCACAAACTTTAAAGTTAAAACAAATGATGTAAATACAGTATGATAAAATATTCATGCTGATAACAAAGGGAAGTAATATCACAGACAAGAGAGTTTACTAAAATTAGAAAACAAACATTCCATTACAAGTAAAACAAAATTTAGAAAATATCTATTAAAAACAAAATAAAGTTGTTCTATAATTCCATTTCAACAAAGCAAAACTTAGAAGATTTTTAAAAATACAATCAACATATTAATCACATCTAAAAACAATAGGAATGGAATAATTAAACATTTTATACTATCTCAAACTAAAAGGAATTTAACAAAGCTCAAGGAAAAAATTAACAAAACAAACACAAACTGGAAAACTATTTCCAAATTAATAATAAAAATAAAATTGAAACAATCCGAAAAAAAGCTCAAACAACAATATGAATAAAAATATAACTCAAAAAGAATTAAATATGGACAATTAAAAAATTTAATAAAAGTACTATGATTTTTGACTAACTTTATATCACTCACAATATTATAAATCTTTACCAATCAAAATATCATCCTGTCCTTTTTACTAATACTATCTTAATATATATGGTAAAAAAATGAATTAATTTAAATATTCAATAAAAATTATTCATTCTTCCTCAGTATAAATAAATATTTCCCAGGAAAAAAAATTCTTATTTATTATAAGACTTAAAATATCATTTTTAAACATATATGATAACTATCTAAAACTAATAGAAAGTTTTTGAAACTTATAATTTAAATAAGTTTATCTATAAAAAAATAAAGAAATTTAAATGCATCAATAGATTAATTTTCCTCTCAAATATATGAATGACATTAAATCAAAATAGCCCAGTTCTATATGCTATGTTGTAATGATTTGCTATGCCAGAAAGACAACTCAAATGAGTACGATGACTTTTTCGTCATGGGAATTTTTAGAAGTAATATGTGGACTAAATAACATTCTCATTCTCAGCCTTTAAAAGAAATGTGGCTTTAAATTTTTGCAAGTAATATATGGTGTGCAATGTGTGTTATGTCTTTATTAGTCATTAAATTAAGCATAACAATGTGGAAATACTTCATATTTATTGTTGAATTACAAATTCCATTATACCATTTTTCATAAAATTTTCTCAGTGCATTTTATCATGAGCAACAGAGTATCTTACATTTTATACTGTATATTTAGTTTTTGTTGTGTGTTTGAGTGATTTCTATCTACAATATGGCTAACAGTTATCTGATGTTTGGGGGAGGGGTTGATTTTTTTTAAAATTGCTTGTGAGTGATAGTGGATATTACCTGATCTTCTTAAGACAAACATAACTAGGAAGTAGAAACGATGTCATTCAAACAATTTAAAGGAAAAATTTAGTTTTAATGTCCTGATTGTAATACAGCTTTGTGTACACCTCATTATTAAAAGAAATATAATATGAAATAATTATTTAATTTTTTAAAATTAATGTTAATTTCCTTATTAAAAGATTAGTTATTTGAAAGAAAATAATAATACATCAATAAAAAAAATAACTAAACAGGTTCTCTTCAGAAAAGTATTTATAAATTTTAAAGATAAAAGGCCATAATTCATTAAACAAATGAAGTATTTTTTTTTTCTTGGTTATTAACTGTGTTTCAAAATAACTGCTTTATCATTTAATTCTGAAAGATTATTATTTGGAATTATCATATCTTCCATATTATATTTATTAGTAGGTTCATACAAATTATTATTACTAAATAATAAAGAATCAAGATTCCATAGAGCTAAATGCTTACTTTTACCCTGATAACCATAAACACAAACTTTTGTAGCAAAATTTAATAATTTTTCAGTAAGCAAACTAGAAGACAAACTGTAAAGGAATGGAATTTCTTCAGTAGGAGAATGTCCATCAAGTAAAAAATCAGCATTTTGAGAAATTGAAAAACATAACCCACATAAAACAGCCCAATGTGCATTGAGACCCTTATTTAAACATGGTTCAAAGTTTTTGTCTGCATCATAAGGTATCAAAACAGGACAGCCGTTTGCAAGACTTTTTAAAATGTCAGATTTACATTGGAATAAATTGCATATAACTTGCGCTTCACAATCTAACAGACTCTTAGAAAGTGTTGCCATACTATAAACAGAAAACATTTCTCCCTTATTGGTAAATTTTAAATTTTTTGCAGTGGAAAATATTTTATCAGTATCTATATTTTTATTGAAAAACTGACTTGCCATTGATAGAGCAACTATACCACAAGATGGACCATCCTGAATTACAGGCACAAGAGGTTTTAAAAATGATACAATATTTGTATCAATACCTTCAAATAAATATTTGACATTTCTAGAAATTTCATGAAAAGAGTTATTTAGATTTTCACATATGGTTGTAGTTGATGCAGCAACTACTTCAGTCTTTTTTGAGTTCAATTTTGATAAAGGAGGAGGAGGTGGTGGTGGTGGTAGAGGAGGTGATACACAAGTAACCATATCATATTTTATTCCAGTTTTATTTTGCATACTGTAAAACTATCAGTTTGAAATCTTCATCAAACCTGAAAAACGAAGATTTTAATTATATAAATATTAAAAAAGTATGAAAATAAAATTTATATTTCATATTTGACAGATATATAACTCACTAAAGATTCAAAACTAAAAATAAAATTTTCAGGAAATATTGAATTTCAAAATATCAAAGCTAGTCATTAATTTCCTATTATTTTACTGCTATTATTATGATAACCAAATAGTAATTCAAAATCACAAAGTTATTTATTTTCCTTACTTAAGTAAAGTAGAATAATTAAAATAAATATTTGACGTGAAAGGTCACGGCTTGAAATCCAAATAAATTATTTTAATATTTAGTCATTAAGGGTATTCATGAAAATAAATTTCTAATGATAAAATGCCCTTTCTATTTAAAAAAAACAGCATTTTTATATGTATATTTAAGTATATTAAGCACACTGTGAATGATAGTGAGAAAAAAAAAACACTTCAAATATAACCAATAATGACACCAGATTAATATTTTGCAATTTAAAACTATGCACCAACACTTGCCTTCTTTTCAATAAACAATCTTAGAATTGTTTTTTATTAATGGTTGATAATGTATTCTCAACTCAATGTCAACTGTAAATAAAATTTATTACGCTAAATCTTTACAAAAAAAAGGTACTTGCATCAGAAGTTTTAAGTATAAAATCAAACAACTTCAATGGGTTCTGCATTTTCCCTAAATAAACTGACTATTTAACGTGTATGAAATTCAGTTTTAAGTAAAGCTACAGAAATTAGCACAAACAAACCTTTTTTAGAAATCTTTCCCAAATCATGACTACAGTAAAAAATTGATAAAATATCAAAGAATACAATCAGACAATGATATTCGGCAATTTTTCACTTCTTAAAAAATTGTCAAATTGGCAATGGTATCATATTTTTAGTTTCTCCCAATATGACAAAATTTAACCATTTTTTTATATACAAACATAATATATGAAAACACCATAAGTTAAAAACCTAATTTCATTTTTATTCTCATATCACATAAATATTTTTTTTAAACCTAAACTCCTTTATTACTTGTTTTACAAGTAAAATAAATACAATCTAATTCAAAATTATACAGAAAAAAATTTAAATACGTCACTACCAATCTTAAGTACACACACATTTTATTAGCAAAAATAATAAAATATTTAAGTCCTATACCACCACCATTATCACCTTTATCCTTTTACAAGCAAGCAATATTTTTTAACGTCACAGTAACGTCAAATCTGAATTATAATTTAATTAAAAATTATGTAAATACCATAAGTATGCTGAATTCACAAGAGAGAGATCACTGAATGCATGTGCTTTCTCATAATCACTCACAGAAATAATATAAACTAGATACTATATTTGAACAATGCTAATTATTATACATATAAAATATGTACAAGAATTCCTACAAAAGATGAATCGCTTTAAAACGCAGTCAGACAACTAGATATTATTTATAAGAGTACATGGAAGCATGTTCACATTTGAAAGATGTAGCAATTTACATATACAAACATAAGAGAAAAAAATTAAGGGAATAATGTAATAAAATAAGCAGTAATCGCAGGCATCACCTTCAATTAATAAGTTCATTCTAATAAATTAAGAAACAACTATCAAAAAAATGACGAGTTTGGCAAGTAAAATCGCATGCAGCAATTTTTTTTTAAAAAAACCTAAATTATAAGCAAATTCAGAATTTGTCAAATTTCTCAAGCTAGTTCCTCTTATAATGTTTCATGGCAAACACTAGTCAATATACACTTAACTGATATACAACCTAAAGGGAATTATTAAATATTATTTCCTTCTCCAAAGAAAAAGGATAAAATATATGTCAAGAGGGCTTTGATATGACTGTTATAAACATAGAAGCACAGATTTAAGACAAATACTAGCAAATATATCCGCTTTGGAGCAATGGATAAACAAATATCTCATTGCAATACTAAAAATATAAAGTTTAAAATACAAGAGTAAATATATCACCACATGATGCAAAATTTTCTTAATGTATAGTTATATTTCTAATGATATCATCACAAAAAATTTTTATTTGGGGGGGGGGTATATCAAAGTAGTTCCAAGTTAAGAACCAAATATTAGTAATATGGAGGATGACATGCATTCTGAAACAAATAAGCAATTTTATCTATTCCCCAAAGCAAATCGAAAATAGACGTAACTAAAAGCGTTCACACTGGAGCACAAAAATATTATAAGCAATTTCCTGAAGATAATGTGAAAAATATTTTATGAGAAATCGAATTACCGAAAAAACTATTGTACTAACCTATAAAGGAGAAAGCTTTTTTAACATGGCAGGAAATCTACTGTATTTATGTCGGTGATTGAAAATTAATTCATCATATTTTAGCAGTAAAGTCGATTTTTTTCGAAAAAAAATCCATTCTAAGTTTCTTTCGTTCTCTCGTTAACAAATAAATATAGAAATGTTTATTTCTTTAGCCGTGGTCGCAGTTAATTCTGGTTATTGCTTGATACATTTTCTAAATAACTGGTAAATAGATAGAATAATTAATAAAATATTACTAATTTCATTAGAAATATTTCAATAAATATCTTTACCAAGCAGAAATATTCTCAGAATTACAAACAGAATAAAATAAAAATAAAAAGTCATTTGATTAAAATTAAAAAATAACAATTGAATTTCAGTACCCGTCGCTCACTATTTTAGAAATAAGTCAGTAGTCAACGAATTGTCTGTCCTATATTAACTAGGAAATTTCATATTTTTTAACCTGAAAAGTCATTTATTTTAAAAGGGTCTGGATAACTTGCAATTATCAAGATTTCAAATTCTTCCGCCCGTTTCTTTTAACAGTGTAATAACACGTTTCTTTAACAATCTCAAAAGAATGAAACTGTTCATTCGACAACTAAACAAAACTATCGAATTCTCTAGAATGGGGTCAATTCATGCGACGTAAAGGTTACGTGTCATTTTGGCGTATGTGTTGACGGAATTGTGCCAATACGTAGGTTGAATTCCGCCAAGGATCGAACCTGCGATGTTCGGGTTTGAAATCCAGTAACTTATCCACTATACAAAAAT
Source organism: Argiope trifasciata (assembly GCA_026543055.1). Taxonomy (NCBI): domain Eukaryota; kingdom Metazoa; phylum Arthropoda; class Arachnida; order Araneae; family Araneidae; genus Argiope; species Argiope trifasciata. The sequence continues at coordinate 10,453 of JAPMOQ010004599.1, read as the reverse complement.
GGTACCAATGTTTAGTGGTAGTTGCTGGCTTATTAAGATGTCCCCACAGTCTTGTACTTCTGCGCAGGACATTTAAACCTTCATCAGCAACGCTTTAATAAATGAGTCTGTCATTAACGTTCTCCGCCAAGTATGAAGCGAATTTTTTGTTTACATTTAATGTTATAACTTTGAGTGATTATCTGTCTTTTTATTATATGTTAAAAGATGGAATGCTGGCTTGATGTTGAATACTTCAAGAGCACTTCCCTTGAGCATCGAATTGAAAATGAGTTCGAAAATATCTGATAAATTACAAAACTTGCCGAAACATATGAATATCTATTACATTCCATGTGGCTTTCTGGGTGCTATCAAATACTCATAATTTGAGAGGAGCAAGATTTATTTTTTTAAAAAAATAATAAACTTTACGATAAGAGTCATTTAAATTTGAAAATATCTTTCTTAAGTACTGTCAATTACAAGTATTAATTTATGGGTTTTCTTTACATTTATCTATTTACATTTATCTATTTGTGGATGGAGCTGAAAATTTGAAATACAGCTGTAAAATATGTATAAACAAAAATTTAAAACAAAAAGCTCTGATTTCTAATAAAAGAAAGTTTTATTATCTCGATATATATTACAAACTAGTTGGTACCAGGAGCGTTTTTGCCCCTAAAAAATAATATTAAGTGAAATCAATCAATAATTTGGCAATGTTTTATCGAAATAGGACGGTCGGTACGACAGGATATAAAATGCAAACAAGCAAATTTTCATTTTTGTATATTAGATTTGTGTATCCTTTTAGAATTGTAAAGCATGGTGTTCTTTCAGAATGGTCATGAAAGAAATTACTTATTGTATCTCGTGATTCGTTTAATACTTGTACAGAATTCTCAAATGTCATTTTAGAGAATGTGATTGAAATATTTTTTTAATTGATTAAACATAGAAAACATATTTATACCATTAAATCGTTAATATAGTTGAGAAGATAAATTTTGAAAATTAAGATGGTGCAAAATTATTTATATTACAATATTTTTGGTAGTTTCTGTGAAAAACGCTAAAATGTAATCAAAATATAAAAAAAAACAGGGTTAATCTCCCCCAAACTTTCTTGCATCATCTGTAATAAAGTTGTTATCTCCGAGAATGACTTTCAAGACATTTGCGTCTATAGTTACAAAAATTTAATCTTTTACTTGGATTTAGCATTTCTGCAGAATCTATTGTCTCCTCGGCGAGTTATTTGGAGATTAATTCTTGGTAAATAGATGCGGTTGAGACTCAATTTTTTAAAAAATTCAGATAATTGTACTATCCCTACAACTATCCCGTAGGTGTAAGAAATAAGCTAACCAATTTTCATCGCAATCGGATGAACGGTTTAGGAAGGCATGAGACATACAGACAAACATTCATTTCTATTTGTATAGATGATAGTTAAAATTCCTTTTGTAGGAAGGATGTGAAGCAAATAAACATAGTTTTGTATGTTATATTTGATACTTATTAAATGTATAACAAAGATTATTTATGCATTTTTTTGCATATTTAGTAGCCATGATAAAATAACATTAAAAACAAAATCGCTTTATTTTTTTAAATAAATTTTTATTAGTTATTTGGCTGGAATCATCCATTTACATTTTCGATAGAGCTATCAACATTTTCTACATTTCACAAGGCAAAACAAACAAGAATGCAAAAAATACAAGATTTTCACTAAAATTTAATCTAATAATGCCCCCCCCCCAAGAATGAATTTTGATTCCTGAATGTAAATATTATGGGATATGGAGCGACAAAGGCTATAATCCCCTGGTTGCCACAAAGCAGCGACTAAAAGTTCTCGAAATTAACATTCCTGTATTCCGATATACACAGAGGAAGCACCACCTACTGGAGTGAAAAAAAGATGCGCGCACACACACAGATAGTTCGTTTTTGCAACTTAAGAAATATCAAAGTACTTGAGAGATTGCAGAAAGATGAACAGATGTTTTTTGTTGGCGAAAACATGGGATAAGAGAACATCGTAGTAAATATCGGGATCCTCTATTTGTAGCTTGTTCCATAACACCGTTCTGTACGTTGAATATTTTTGACATTTGAGAAGGATATGAGAAATATCGTTTATCTCTCCACATTTGCTGCACAAAGGGTTATCTGTAAGATTGAATTTATGAAGAAGTCCTGGAGTGATGATGGTTTTGCTGATTATACGGCAATGATTTTATCTTGTATTCTGTTCTCTGTCCATTTTGAGATGGATATAATGAGAATGAATCATCATAGGAAATTTACCTATGTTAAAAAGTTACCGCCATTTTCGTGCAGTTAGCGTTTGGCAAGAATTTAGCAATTTTTACTGAATATATCGTGTGAGAAACTTTTCCATATGATTTAAAACGATGTAACTAAAATATTGCTAAAGAAAAACCTTTATTTAAAATTTTCCAGATGAAAATGCCCTTTTTAGCTAAAGTTATTTTACAGTAGCATCAATTAATCGTACACTTCAAAAATTAATTGATTATTGTGGTTCGAATGTTTGATTGGGTACTTTTCCGTTATACAGGTGCAACGAAAAACTGGCCAAAAAGTAGACAAAAAAGTGCAAAATTATTTCAAATTTAACGTTTAAATTCGTTAAATTCACGTTATTCGCTTGGCGACTTTGTTCGTGTTTTGTTCACATTGGCGATATTTATTTTACCATTCGCTTCACTTGGCAACTTGACTCGCGTTTGGCTTACATTGGCGACATCTAGTGCCCGTATAACGGAAAGGTATCTTTGATTGCCTGCTCTTTATCCAAACAAAACACATTTGGAACAATTACAAATCTCCACCTCATTACGAATTTTAATATCACTTCATGAGAAAATGCCGCATTAGTCTAATAATTAGAAATAAATATTTAAAAGGATTCTTAAGAGATATTCAATATCATAACATCAATACTAGATCAATAACACCTAACATTGGCGACAGATTGTGGAATATATGGTGAAAAAAAATGAAGGCTTTGAAGTAATTTAATCAATCTCCCATTGGAATTGTGCTCACAAATCGAGTTCTTTAGCATTTAGATAATTTCATTATTTTGTAATCTGTAGCACCATTAGACTGAACATTGTTAAATATGTTGTATTTTCATTTCCAATATTATACTAACCAGTTGAAAGAAGTTTTTAAAAGTCGAATTGTCTGAATGAAATTTGTCATATTTTCTTCTTATATGGAATTCATAAGAATGTAAAGAACAATCTTTATTAATACAGTAAAACCTCGTTACAACAATATTTTAGGGACCAAATAAATATATTGTTGTAGAGAGGCATATTGTTATATCGAGGGCCCACATATTTTGAGCATTTAATAAGAGTTTTCTTTTATTATTATTAGTTTAAGGTGCATAATATACTACTTTTAAGTCTATATTTAGAAGAAATTAATTTGTAAAATACTAATAATAGTGGTTTAAATACTAAAAAAATAAATAAATAAGATAAATTCAGAAAATAAGCACAGAAATATTCACATACCTGAAAACACTTTTTATTGAAAATAATCCAATATTTTTGTTTGTTTATTCATTTTTTGAACTGTTAAGTTCACCAATACTGTATGCATTGAGTCTAGTGCACGAAAATGTTCTTCATTTGTCGACGGAAGGCTTGAAAAAAATGTCCGTACAGAATTCACAAATTGAAGAGCTTCCTGGGATGGCAATAAGGACTGCGATGGACCTGTATCATCATTATCATCTTCATCATTGTTTCCTATCTCATCAGTAATTTCAGAGAGAATATCTTCATCAGTAACTCCTGCGAAAACCATAAGATCATCATCTGCTGTTAAATAGTCTTCTATACTAATTCCAAACCTTTTACCGCTTGTTTCTTCAAGTTGGGATACGGATTTTTTGATGTGAAAAACACATTCTTGATCATCTGAGAGATCATTGTCTATGGAATTTTCATCATTATCAGATTTCTTATCTGCCACAACACAAACACCAGCCTTTTTGAAGCAATTCCGAATGGTTTTTTCTGTTACTTCCCACCAACTTCCACAATATCCACAATGAGTCTTAATAGACGGAAAAAATAACAAAAGAAAACGAAAAAAAAAAAGCATTTGAAAATCCAAATATTATTATAAAGGGAGAAAATAATACTGAAATCTAGATTGAAAAAATCGTTTAACAGAGGTTTATTGTTCTAGAGAATATCGCAATATTGAGGGGAGATTAACATTAGTTTATATGCAAAATCACCGGGACCACAAAACATTATTGTAGTAGAGGGAGTTATCGTTGTATCGGGTATCGTTGTAGCGAGAGTTCACTGCATATATAAAATTCTAGCTTTTGTTATCTTACAATATATGCGCACGATTAGATTGAAAATTGTTAAATATGCATATCTTAGAATCACTTATCACACAAACAAAGTCTTAGTAATTTTTTAAAAAAATTTGGGATTGTGAATGAAAAACAAGCAGTCCAACTTTATTTGAATTCACACTCTCCCTGTATATATATATTTATCTATCTTGTTCAAATGCTCAATCGTTAATAAAACACTTTATATTCATCCACTCAAGTCCAAATACATTTTTTAAAAACTTGTAGTGGATGGCACTTGATGTTTGTATTAACATCAAGTATCATCCACTACAAGTTTAAAATATTTTTTTATAAAAATATTAATTCATTTTTAGTACTTTAAATTGAGTTTAAGCAGTTTGTAATGAGACGAAGACAACCGGCTGTTGCTCAGTTGGAAAAATATGAAGATTTCAGTATTTTTCAAGTGAAGGTGAAGAATGCGAGTTCAATTCATGCAAAAAACAATAATTTTTTTAATAACTATGCAATAAAAAATAACTAAAATAAAAATTTACATTGTTGACCTAAATAGGGATTGAATTAATCACTTTATATGTATTACTTGGTTGTTTCTCTTAGCTTAGAAAAGAGGAAAACTCGTATTCGAAGACAGGATGGCATTATGGAATAAAAGTTCCGGATGAAGAAATGTCGTTGACATTTCTCAAAAGATCATTCTCCGGAAGTTCTCCTGAGTGCGCCTGCACCTGAAGGTTCTGCGGGAAGACGTCCTGCTTTCCATTCCAGCTATATTGCAGTGGATGTTGCCTAGGAGACCAAGTCGAATTACTGATGCAATCAAAACTCCTTGAATTGTTAAGAATTGAAAATACGTAATTTATTCACGTGCTTAATACAGGGTGCGCCAGAGAAACTTAACTTATTTGAAAGGTCAATAAAAACAAAAATACTTTAGTTATTGTTTGAATTCTTTTTATATTTGAGAATACAACATCACAATTTTGTTTCATACAGCTATGAAAATGACATCGGTTAAATGGTGACCTCCACTGCTCATACACTGATTAAGTCGATTTTTGAAGTTCGTGTCTACTCTTTACAGCATATCAATCGGTATGTTGGCAATGGCGTAGCGAATGTTGTTCTTGAGGTGAGCTATGGTCCGTGGTCGATCGACATAAGCACGGGATTTCAAAGTAAGCCTCGTCACTGAGAAAAACGATCGCGACTTCAGGCAGGCTGTCAAGAGGCATTTCACATGTATTTTGACGGACTTAAAATGACGTTCGGTTAATTCTAGCACACCAGCCAATTTATAGGGATGAAGTGGAAGGTCTTGATGGAGAATTCGTCGAAGAGTGGTGTCAGAAATTCCCAGAGCAGCTGCGTGTTTGCGAGCCGAAAGCAGAACTGACTGCCTCACTCTTTCGACATTTTCCGGAGTTCTAGTGGTCCGTTGATGTCCATTTCTGGATTTAACGACACTCCCGAAATGAGTTTCATAATCGAATGACGGCCAGGAATGGATCTGTGAGGAGGAATTTCACAGCCAGCGAGTTGCGTAGCAACAAGTGAACGACCATTAGAAAAGAAGCTCTCGATGGCGAAGGCTCGCTGTTCTCTAGACCAGAGCATGAGGGCAACTGACTAGAGAGAGAAACAAACTTAGAGATTTTCTCCTCCAGTAGCACTACCTATCACCCCTCTACCTACCCAACTTACCACTCGAGAGTTTTTTTCATATAAGTAAGTTTCTCTGGCACACCCTGTATTATGAATAACTAGCTATTGCCCGCGACTTCGTTTACAGGGAAATTTTGATGTTTGTATATGAGAACTTACGGCCTGATCAGCAGTCGGCAGTGGCTATCTAAAATCGTCTGCAAGCAAAACGACAACGCCACCCATCACCGCCTGGTTGGCCTGCATGTCCTACAGGCTGGGGCTTAAGGCCTATATACTCTCTCGTCCCGTACTATTCACTTGCACTGGTACAAACAGATTCCCCAGCTACTGTTTTTAGTCTGTTAATGATTAGGTCATTGTGAGGGCCACATCTTCTGATAAAGCGTCCTTATATTTATCTCAGAGCTGGGGGGGAGGGGGGGTTGATAATCCGCAAGTGCTCATTCAAGTTGTAAACAGCTCACCTAACCACTTTCATAGCCACAGCTTTATTATTTCTCTTCGAAAGATTAGATTTGCTTTTTCTGGGCATTTCGAGTAGTAACAAATCAAAAAATTAAAACAAACCTAAAATGATACATTTAAAAGTATAAGCATATACCAAAAATATATATCTAACATAAATACAATTTAATAACAAAAACACACAACTAACCTCAAAAAAATTACTTACATTGTATACCCGAAGGAAAACAAAATAGCGAATCAAGTCCGAGTTTCTTTAAAATCGAGTCAAGTCTATTTTATTTATCTATCGAGATTGAGATAGCTAAAACAGCATAATACACATAATTTTTAAACTTTTAATTTAAATGAAAACACAATTTTCAAGACAATCACGCTCGAACTTTTCACGCCAGTTGGCGTAACACTCATGTATGACTTTCCTACGTCAGTTGCGGTAATGCAATGCAGATTGGAAATTTTTTACTTCCCTTATTATGTTTCCTTTTAATTTGAAAGTACTTCCGAATGAATCCGAAAGATGGATTTATTAACAACATTTGATCGTAAATACATCAGAGACAGAGAAAATAAATAGAATCGTTTGAAATAATCGGTCGAAATTCTGCTAAGCCTAATCTCAACTCCGTTGGGGAAGAAAACCTGGAGCCTTACTTATCTTTGGCGGAATTTGGCCTGAGCTTTTTGGCGCGAAAGTTGGTTTGTAATGAATAAAAAGTTAACCACTCAATGAACCGGAATAAAAAGTAACCTATGCTCTCTTCTTGACTCTAATTTATCTCTGTGCTAAATTTTATCCCATTCCGTTCAGACGTTCTGGCTGATTGAGTAACAAACATCCATCCATCCAAACTTTCACATTTATAATATTAGTATGGATGGCTTAAAATTCGAATATATATATATGATCTTCATTATTACAGATTATATATTATTGCATCATAAGTCATAGTAGTATGCATTTCATGTTTTAAGTTAGATCTATCATAGTGCAATGTTTCTCATTTTGCTTGAATGTATGTGAAAATAATTTAGACAAAAAAAATCTTCTTTATTCTTTGGCTTTAAAATAGTAAATTTGTATCACATTTTAATTTCAATAGGAATAAGAGAAGATATGTTTATTTTATAGTTTTGCATTGCAAACTACTTTGATCAAACTTTGTAAAATGGACTATTTTTAACGATTTTATTATTTAGTCAATTATCATTGTTGTTGTTAGGTTACATAGTCAAATTTCAGATTGTAATGCAAAATTCAAAATGCGCTACAATATTGCAGATGTATATAAAAAATTCTGGAGATAGGCACTTTTCTTTCTAGTATACTCCTTTTTACACTTACTCTAAATTTCTCTGAATTTGGCTGCCTACTTTTTAAGGCTGGATTTATTATCTAGAAAAAAAAAAGCTTGATTAATTATTATTTGCTGCGTCGCAAAAACAGTATTTTAAGAAAATTGTGAACAATTATATTTTTAAAAAAAAAATTTCATCCACCATATTTTTAATAATTTAACCTCAGAATTTGAAAAAAAAAAAAAAGATAAGATTTTAATTTTTTTGTAATTGTAATGGATTTTTAAAGTTAGTGAACAAATATATAATCTCGAGATATTATTTTGAAAATTTGTGCTTTTACAATTGCGATTTGATTAGAAATATCCTTTTGAAACTAATGTTTATGTTTAACTCACAATTTTCCTGTTATATGTAAAACTCATAGGAATTAATTTTGTAAGGAAAATATATAAATGGACCAAAATTCAAACTGGCACACACAACACACACACACACACAAAAAACCCAGATTCCTGCAACTGTAAAATCAAAACAAGTTTTTTATTTTAAATTTATACTTAAAAAATATACTTTTAATGACGATAACAGGAATACAATTCCATATAAATAAATAAAATAAATAAATTAAAGTGGAAATTAAAAAAGCATATTAAGTAAATTTTCAGCTAAAAAAATAATGTGGCCAATGAAGCGTTTTAAGAGAGAGGAAAGATTACAGAATAGTCATGTTCCACCAATTTGTAAAATAATAATATTTATCACAGCTAAAGCTCTCACTTTAAATTTTTGAAGTCATTTTAAGGTATCTGACTACGTTAAAAACACTGGTTATCGACCACATTGGAGGTTTTTTTTAATTCCTATTATTCCTTGTAGTTCAGACTTTCCTCATTCAAAAACAGTTTATGTTTCGTAAAGGAAAGCCTCGCCTACCAACCAAATTCGCATTTATTTCAGCTAAAATTTGTGTTTACCTTTCATTTTCTAAAAACGTTAATTTTCATGCAAATTATGAACCGTTAACATTATATCCCCAAAACTAATGGAGGTATTTTACATAAAAATTTCAGCGTGCGTTTTGAATAGCATGGGAAATGAAAGGAACCAAAAGGTTTATTGTTGATGAAATACTTTTTCATTTATAGCTGTTTTTAAAAAAATTAAGTTGCGAATTTAAGAAAAAAATGCATATATAGGTATATTTTTACCCATCACTTTTTTGCATCTCAACATGTTTCTTAGATTTTGGTTCATTTCATTCACCGTTGTACTCTTTAACTTGTGTGCAAAGAAAAATAGGATTGCTGCTTTACCATTTTGTGTAGAGTGTTAACCGTTTTGGTTCAATTTCATTAAAATTTAATACACATTTTCCTAATTATTAAAATATATTACATAATCAAATAGTTTTGTTGTAGTTATAGTGTTTATTATTGACAATACATCTAAAAACCATAAACAGTTTAATAATAAAAAGCCATCACGTGATATCAATTTGACGAGCTCCGATACTAGTACAGTAAAAGCTCCATATTCGAGGTTCCTTCATTCGCGTTTCCACTATTCGTGGATTAAAAAAATGCGACCTAATTCCTATATTCGCGGCTAAACATTTCTTTATTCGCGGATCAAATAAGTACATACATAATAATAAAAGGATTCCAAGAGGTATCCAACCCAATATCCTTTGTAAATACCGTCAAATGGACTAATAAAAAAGTAAAAAAGTTCTTATTACAACTTTGTCTAAGGTATGTTGTTAAATGTAAACTGCAAACATAGCAGAAATCGCGAATGGAATAGCACGTGATGGGTTCGAACATATAGAAACAAGTGACATTAAAAAATTGCTTAAATCGCAAGATGAAGATCTGACTGAAACCGACTTGGAGGAAATTCACAGACCATTGAAGAAGAGGTTTTCAACAAGCACTGGACACGTGGCATTTCATTTGAAACATCTTAGTGAAGGTTTAAGAATGGCAAATGAGCTTTGCGATTTCTTTATGAACGTCTATGGAACGAAGTCTTATTTTTAAGAGGCAAATTGCAAATGCGACTGCTGCGCATCAGTGTGAATTGAAAGAGCTTTTAAAAACTGCCAAGCTAGAGAAAATGACAAAATTCTTCAAACCATTGCCAAAGCCTTAAGATAATTAATTAAAATGTTAAAAAACTTCAATTATATATATATATATATATATATTGTCACCTAGGAACATATCCCCTATAATGCCGTATAAATGACCATTCACGGTTTCTGTATTCGCGGTATATTTATGGAACATGTACCCCGCGAATAAAGAGCTTTTACAGTGCATCACAATTTTTAGGCAAGATGAAATGAATAACATACTTTTCTCCGTTCTCAAAATCGATAATGCACGTGTAGAGGATGTCGTAATTGAAGATAACAGCTGGAGAGCAGACTGACATTACAAGAGGTAATATCCATTAAGATTATTGATACCTGAAATGTCTTAAAATATATAGCCGAGGCTCGAAAAAAAAATGTATTCTCGTTTTAAAAGTGTCCGAAAATAGGCTATAATTTAGTTTTATGTACATTTTGATATTCAGGATGAAGTTTCCCAGAGTCAAAATGGACTATTTAAAGATAAGACTGCCTATAAATGTTATCAAAAA
>JAPMOQ010004598.1:0-10925 GCA_026543055.1 Argiope trifasciata | reverse complement strand
TGATTTATTTAATTATTAATATTGTAAAAGTCGCAAAAAAATTTCTTTGCATTTTCTTTTAAAAAAAACATATTTCATATTTATTTCATTTCATGTAGGCACGTGGTGAAAAATTATATTTTTATATGTTTAATTTGCAATAACTATTTATTTTTTAATTTAAATTTTTGCCAATCTGAGGGCAACATATTGATAAAAGATAATTTTTTCCCTTTCACTCGTAACGTGCTCTTGCAGATCAAATTTTATTGTTTTGTCCGAAATATATTGTTGAAAAATATAGTTAAAATATTTCTTTAAAAATTCGTTACAAATGGACGCTTTAGTTATTTGTTAAAATATTGATACCATTATAAAGCTAATTTTTTCTAATCTTTAATTTGATGTAAAAATCCTATTTGTGCGATAATATTTTCGAAAGTTAAAACGGAAAAACGGAGAAATTTCGATTAATTTTTTAATTAATTCAAATTTTAATTTAAAATTCAAAAATGAAAAAGATTTTTTTCTTTGCTTGGCATTTAAGAAAAGTAGACGTTCACGTGAATGTGAGCGATCAATAGCTATTGAGGAAAAGCAGAGTAAATTTATTTTAACAATGACGCGGAAACCCATCTAGTTTCTTATGAAATTAGTCATTTATGAAGGAAGTTATTTAAGTACATTATTATTTTTTATTATTATAAATATTAGGAACCGTCTTCCTTAGACTATCACACATACTCCTTAATATCCTACAGGTGTTATCCCCTTCCATAGGCAAAACCAACAACTGTTTGACCTTTTGTCAGTCTGTATTTTCAGAAACATATAAACGCGGAAGTTAAAAACCGCAATGGCTTAAACCAGTGATTCTCAACCTGTGGGGCGCGCCCCCCTAGGGGGGCGCGAGCATACTAATGGGGGGGCGCAAGCATATCCAAGAAAAAATGTTATTTTAAAAAATTAAGTGACTGAAAAGAAAGAACACACATACACATACAAAACAAAATACATTTCGACCTATTTAACAATTAACTTATTGAATTAAAAGAACTTACTAAATTCAAAACAAATTTTATAATTATTAGTGACTTTCTTGAGCCTGTCTTGCAGAGCAAAGTTTTTCGGAGCAGGGTTTAATATTAGAAATAGACACCCTCAGTTTTTTTTTTTCTATATTTAGCTGAGATCTATATTTTTTTCTTCAAAGAAGCCACCGCAAATCCAGTTTCACAAAGGTAAGATGTTGAAAATGGTAGTAGAATTTGAAATTCCCTTGTTTTTAGTGCAGAAAACTCATCATCCACTCCTGCCCAAAATTCAAAGAGCGATTTATTACTAAATTGTCTTTTAGTTTCGCCGCTTGCCGTGAAGTTTATAAAGGTTTCTTCCTCTTCAATTAAGAGTCCTTAGGGAGTATTTTGAAATAGATCCATCACACACTTATAACATGATTGATATCAGTTTGTCGTCAGCAAGAAATTACTTTTTAATATTCTTTGCTAGCATTGCTAAATGATTTTCAATGGTTACAAAAACTACTTTTACATGTTGTTCTTCAGCCTTGTAAGTTTTAATACAATCATTCAAATTTGCAAACATTGTTACATTTTCTTGCTTTAAATTTCTACTCCACAATTCCAATTTCCTACAAAAAGCATTAACTTTATCACTCGTATCCAATATATGTGTATTTGCTCCTTGCAATTGAAGATTCAAATTAATTTCTCGAATATGTCGACCATGTAGCTCAATTTCATCACAAATAAACTATCGCGAAAATTCTCAGCTTCCGGTCTGTGTTCCTCTTCTAGGAAAACGGCGATTTCTTCTCTTAATTCGTAAACACATTGCGAAAATTTTCCTCGTGATAACCATCTTCCCTCACAATAAAATAGTAACGCTAAATGTACTACACCCATGTCTTTACAAAGTGCGGAAAAGATTCTTGATTTCAGGGGTCTCATTTTTATATAATTTACTAGCGTTACAACTGTAGTTAACACAATGTTCAAACCAGGACTCATTTCTTTGGAAGCCAAAGCTTCTCTGTGGATCATGCAATATGTCCAGACGCACAGTGGTGATTTTTGTTTCACAAGTGCTTGAATACTTTGGAATTTTCCGAACATAGAACGAGCACCATCGGTGCATATTCCGACGCAATTTTTCCATTCTGTTTCCCTCGTTCATAAAATCATTTAAGATAGCAAATAATGCGAGTGCTGTTGCTTTGAGTTCTATTGGTTTGCAGAAAAGTAATTCTTCTACTGACAAATCATCACAAAATCCACCATAGGCAATGAAATGAGCATCTTTATTACTATCTGTTGCCTCATCAAATTGTATTGAAAACAATTTGTCAAGTAACTTCGACAAAAGCTGACACTCTACATCTTCAGCTATATCAGCAATTCGACGGGCAACAGTATCATTTGAAAGAGGTATAGACTGCAATTGTTTTGCAAAATTATCTCCAAACATAATTTCTACAATCTCAATTTACGGCTGGCAAAATAAGCTCTACACCAATGGTGGGAGGCTTTTTACATCTGGCTATTTTATATGAAACTTTGTAAGAGGCAATTAAAGCTTTTTCATTCACAAAGTTTTTTTAAACAATGATTTTTGCTTTTCATATGATTTTAATTTTAATTCGAAGAATTATCTGGGTTTGTTTACATATTCACTATGAAGCGTTTCCAAATGTCGTTTAAGTTTATTAGGTTTCATGCTGTCTGCCGCCAACATTTTTGAGCAAATGATACACAGGGCGTTTCTTCTTCATTTACTTCAATACTAGTGAACCTAAAATTTAAGTATTCTTGAGAATAATTTCTTGATTTTATTTTCGGAGCCACTTTCGTCCATGTACTTGTTAATGCTTGTCTATCGTCTAATGCTCGCTTACGCCTGCTTAAAAATTTATCCATGATTCTGCATAAGTCTGCTGCCGTGAATATTTAATGCGGTGAATTGCAATTGCACGAAAATATATATAACATACATATTCAGAATAGATTCAATAGCGATTGGAGGATCGACTCGAATGAGATTGTCTGGAATTGAAATTGGTGTCATAGAACTTTCTCTTTCTCCCTATGAGAACACATCTGCGCACGCTCATAACTTAACTTTTAAGCTGACCAGAAAAATTCCAGACAAATTGAAACTTCTCGCGAAACCATGAGAATTCCCGACATGGCGGGAAGCAAGAGCAATAAAAAGGCATAGGATTCTTGTTTTTTCAATGCTGAGGATCATTGTTGCAAAATGTCAATAAATTTCCGTATTCTTGGTGATTTGTAAAGTTTAAAATTAAGGTTGTAGTATAGGTTCAGCGCCAAAATACTCAAAATACACTATTATTGTATACATTTTATTGTATGCGGTGGGGAGGAGGGGGGCGCGATGAAAATTATGATTGAAAATTGGGCCGTGAATACTAAAAGGTTGAGAAACACTGGCTTAAACGTTTGGCAGAAGCGTGTAAACGCGATAGTTTAAAAATGCAATGGCTTAAATGTTTGGTAGAAACATGCAAAAGCGATGGTTGAAAAACGCAAAGGCTGGAACTGAAATGGGACTTTTTTAGTATTTTAATCACAGATGGACAAACTTAATTGGTAATAAATATGTTTTTTTTTCATTTATGGAGATATAAAATTTTTCCAGTACAAATTTTTTTGAACATTACTATAACATTTTGTAAGAAAATTTGATTATTCCAGCACAAAAAGGCCTAAAGCGTAGATATTTTCAAAATCATGTTTTTTTTTCATTCCTTTGATTAAGGTTTATTACACAAAACGGTAATTTTTAATCAAATAAACAAAAGCTAAATTGTTAAATTTTCAGGGTTTTTTTTTTTTTGCTGTGTTTTGATGCTGAATAGATAAAAGTTTATGGCCTTTCCCAGGAGAAAAAATTAGAAATTATTATTTTTAAAAAATACAAACTAAATTGGATATTAGAACAAAAGAGAATAACTTGATTATATTATCGCGCAGTATAGCTAAACATGGCTTTTGCACCAGAAAAAAAACATACATAAAGCCATAAAAAGCATGATCATATTTTGACCCAACATCAGTTATAATAATAATAAAACTCTTTTTGGGTATAAAATAAAATCAAAACAACGAAAGGAAAGATCGATCAGATTGAATCAATTCTTGTAGCAATCGATATTTTGTGCGATTTTATTTTTGGTAAAAAAGCATATTGCATTTCACTACGTTCAGAAGGTCATTATTTCAGTTTTACTTTTCCAGCTAAAAACACTCTATATCTACAGTTACTAATTTGTTAAAGACAAAAAGATAGAGTTTTTTGGGGAAATAGAAATATGTCCTTCAACAACGAAACAACAATCAATCACACTGATTTCTTTTGTTGGCTATTTTAAAAGATTAATCAAAATTCTATCTTCTACCTGACCTTCAGATTTACTACTACTCATTTCTCCATATATATGGCTACTAGTCAGTATCTGAAAATCACTTAACAATCAGCAGCTCTGACAAAATAAAATTCTTATAAGCATTATATATACAGGGTGTCCATAAAAGAACTCGGCAGTTTTAAAAAAAATAACATCGAGCTAACGGTATGAGTTTGGTCAGATCGGTTAATTTTGAAAAAATCAGTAGGTCATCAAATTTTATTCACACCAATTTCAGTTTGTTTTTTCAACACTATATAGCGTTGCATATCATTAAAATTGAAGTAAATAGCCAATATTCATGATTTTTCCTAACGAGGCCACCTTTCTTATGTAAGCGGTATTGAGAACCGACACATTCGTAGAATTTGGGGTTTATAATTGCCTCCTAAGTTCGTGGAGCATCAACGTGACTGATCAAAAATAAATGTTTGGTGTGGCCTTATGTATAATCAAACTATAGTTCCCTCTATTTTTAGAGAAAATTCCATAAATGTTGATATCTGCTGTGAAATATTAGATGAGTACGCTTTCCCTCATTTGGTGATACTGATGTGGAGAAGGGCCCTGTCTACTTTCACCAAGATGGGAACAAGTGCATTGGAAGGGCATGGCCTTTTTCTGGGCCTCCAAGAAACTCATATATGATTTCATTAGAATTTTTCTTCCGGGTACACATCGAGAATCTTGTTTAAGCTGAGAATATTTATTATGTAAACCATCTCTGGTAAAAAATTATCACTCTAGTCAGGCTATGGGAAGAGGCTGAATACCATTTAGATGTGTGTCGTAACACAAACGGACACATATTGATATCTACTAAATAATTAAAATCTATATTACTCTTTAAGTACATATATATAAAATTAACCTAATTTTAAGATTGAATTTTTAAAAAGTGTATCAAAACCTCGAAATTCCTTTATGAGTACCCTGTATATTACTTTTCACTAAATTTGCTATTTCAGGCATGTGTCAAATTAACGATCTTCGTAACTGAATAGGAATCTTTGAAAAATATTATTCTTTCATAACAATCCTAAAAGCATTATTGATTTGCGCAACAGTATATTAGAACTTCCAAAAAAGAAACATTGAATTCATTTCAGACCAGGAAACTGCATAGAACCGCTGGAACTAAAGGACCTAGAAAAACAATTGAATTAAAAGGGTATTATTAGTGTAGTTGACACACAAAAAAACAATTTTATATAAAAAAATACAAATTATAAGAATTGTAAAAGATTAGCCATATTAAAACTTTGCCAACTATAAATGGCCATGATTCTATTTCTTTCTTTTAACGTTCAGTTAGCTATTACAGTATTTATAAACACTAAATGTCTGCTAAAATAATTTTGTACATAAACGTGACTACTGAAATATTGAACTTGAATACAAGCTGTGAGATATAGTGTCATAGGCTATTATTCCATAGGAGGGAAAAAGTTACAGTTAATGGATATTAAAATACTCGAAGCCTTGAATAAAGATGCTTAGACGATGTTTGCTTACCAGATGTCATGACAAAAGAAATATTTGGCTGTTCGATATTGAGTTTTTTTTTCAGAGCGCTTCTCTTTAAACTGTATATTTTGAGTATTTTAACAAGATATGGGAAATGTCGTTGTCTTCATTGCTTCTGCTACATAAGAGGTTGTCAAAGAGATTGAATCTGTGGAAAAGCCTTGGAGTAATGACCATTGCCAGTGCAATTAGTCCAATTTCTACTCTAGTTAGTAATTTGATGATGCATGGGAAATCCCCGACCAAACATTCATTTTTATTTATATAGATATTTTTAAATCATTTATATAATAAAAATGAATGTCTGTCTGTTTGTTTGCCTCTTAGGCGCTTCCGTATTGCTTGTAGGAATGAAGTTGGCTCAGAATAGAATCTGGGACCGTTGAATTTGAAAGCCAGTAACATACCACTGGACAAAAAGCATGCTCATCTCCCGTAGATGTTATCTGTTTTATTAAGATATCACCATAGACTCAGCCTCCAGTGAGTTGACGAACGATATGCGTTGCTGAGTGGTGATGAATTGGTTTGTTGAGTGAGTGGTTGCTGTGTGAAACTGTTGTGTCTAATGTGCCGTACCCATCTTTGTTTTGGTGAGTGGAGGAGAGCTTTTTTTTAGTGCGTTTTGGCGAACGTGAGTGAATTGTTGCGTCTAGTGTGCTTGACGACTTTGGTTGGGGGTAGATGGCGCCACATCAGTTGAAGGTTCATCACATCCGAGGTCACCATTGTGGGAGGTGAAATGGGCTCGGAATAGAACCTGGCACCTTTGGGTTTGTAAGCCAATTACATACCACAGGACAAAAGCATGCTCTTGTTCCGTGGATGTTATCTGTCTTATTAAGATATCACCACATGCTCATACTTTGCTGTGTGAGCCATATTTAAAAAGATATGTTTGCTAATACTTTAAACAAAAATTGATACATCAATCAATCTTCTAAAACAATCATTAAAACTGATTAATTTATAAAAATAAAAGAATATTATTATAAAAATGTTTTCTTTTAGATCTTTCCGACCACCATCTTAAAGAAAATATCAATTTCAGGCCGATCAATGCCCGGAATAACTCCGATAATAAAATGAAAATGTACTTGCTTATATGAATGAATGTGCGTGTTATAGCACTACATACTAGATTATGTTATCTAGATTCACAGCACTTGGTATATGGATATTTGCTTTGGAGGATGAAAAAGTATACCTAGGAGGAGTTTTCTTGGAACTTTAATTAATTAAAAATTAAGTGAACATTTGGAATTTTTTTGCGATGATTTCCGAAAATATTACAGCTTAAAAATGTTTTTAAATCCTCTTAAAAAGGACTTTGTTTTTCATTGATAATAATGTTTTAACCTATAAATTAAGTTTCTATTTTTAATGAATTTTTAAAAAAGACCTTGTAATTATGTTTTCCAACAATTAATTTCTCACAAAATAAAAGTAGAATTTAGCCTGCAAGAGCGCGTTAAGAGTGTATCAGTGCTTTGCCGTCACTTTGACAAAAACTCAAACGGAATGATTAAATTACTCTTATTGCAAATAAAACAGAAAAAAAAAAATGTGATGCTCAGCACGCGTTAAAATGGTAGCGTAATATTATGGAATAAATATAAGGTGTGATATTTTACACATAATTCCACAGTAGCCGATGGCAAATCGGAGAGATATTTAGACCAACGAACAAATAATCGTAAAGCTTCTATAATAATACGAGTTACGTGAATATCGAAGTTTGAAGTCTAAATATATTTGACTGATAAGTTATAAAGAGAGAAAGGTACGTAAGTATTTAATCGAAACTCATGGCGAACCAGCTGGTAGCCAAAGGCGGCTAGTATATAAATAAAAATATATTTCCACAAAATTAATAAAATAAAAATTAAACTAAAAGAAATGATAAGCAGACAGGTTAAGTAAAAATATTCTGTTTGAAATATGAGACTAAATTGTCCAGACTTTATAATATACTAGCTAATACCAGGTGCATTGCTGTGGCCGAAAGAAATAATATAAAGTGAAATCAATCAATAATTTTGTAATTTTTGCGAAAATAGAATGAACGGTACGATAGTATATATAATACGAACAAATATTCATTTGTATATATTAGATTTATGTATTCTTTCAGAATTTTAAAACTTGGTGTTCTTTCAGAATGGAAATGAAAGAAACTCTCGTGATTCATTTAGTATTGGTTCAGAATTCTCAAATTCAATTTTAGAAAATGAAATTAAAAAATATTTTTTTAAATTTTATTCAACATAGAAAACATATTTGTACCATAATATCGTTAATACAGCTGAAACGACATTTTTTGAAAATTAAGATGGTCAAAATTATTTGTACTACAATATTTTTGGCGGTTACAACGAAAAAAGCTAAATTTAATTAAAATATAAAACCCCCAGGGTTGATCTCCCCAAAACTTTTCCGCATTATCTGTAATAAAATTGTTACCTCTGAGAATGATTTGCATGGCATTTGCGCACTACAGCTACAAAAGAATAGCCTTTAACTCGGATTTAGCATTTCTACAAAATCTATTGTTTCCTCGGCGAGTTATTTGGAGATTAATCATTTGTAAATAGATTGGTTGAGATTCGAATTTTTTTTAAAATTTAATTTGAGACAATTATATTATTTCTATAACCATCCCGTACGTGTAAACAATAAGCTGACCATGTTTCATCGCAATCGGATGAATGGTTTAGGAAGACATAAAGGCCTTATCAGTATCACACGGCAAAATATCGTCGGCACTTTTCGTCAGCAAACGACAACGAAAGTGACGTCACTTTTGTGACATCATTTCAAAGTTTCACATGTTTGGTTGAATTTCTTTCGCAGACAATATTTTGTCGGCATTTTCAAACTGGTTAGAAAAAGTTGTCGATGACGTAAAACTTACTTGACCGGCTCTTGAGGGTAGAAACGGAAAAGTGATGATGAAATTTCACCGACATACAGACAAACATTCATTTTTATTTATATAGATATACCGAAATCCGCCACTGCATTAACATCTTTCTCTTGTATGATTAATTCTTCCGCCGCTTATTTTTTTTTTATTTCAAAGAAAAATTACAATAGTTATCTATAATCAGAGAGCATTTAAAGTATACCTGCTATCGACTGCACAAAAGCGTTTATGCCTTCTTCTTGCTTACAGCCGACCACACCGCCATCATTGAACGTAGTAGTATCAATAGGTTTTCTGTGGTAGTAGCATTTATGCCAGGCGGCTTTTCGATATTTTCTTGTTCAAATGGAAAGTATTAAAATCTTCAAAAATTTTACTCTCGAGATTTTAAGAATATTCACATTTTAAACAAAGAACTCTAAAGTGTAAAATTCGATGACAATATCCTTTGTATTAATTAATGTCTGTCTGTCTATAATTATAAAATCTCAATCAAAAGAACAAGTCACAGGAATGAAGCGTAATATATGGTATTGACACCAAATTGGAATTGATTTCTATAACATTTCAGTTGTGGTTTCAATCGATCAGTGGAATGTCTTACCTTTCCATATCAAGTGAGCATGATAATTCTACTACATAACGAGCCAGAAAAATGCAATTCGGGATACAATTTCATCATTAGAGTTATAATTGAGTCAAATAAATTTATTGGTTTAATATCTGTGGAACAGTATAATAGTGTTAGTAGAATAAAGTAAACTTAATCATTTCCAAACGTAACGAGTTAACGAAATGAAATTTGGCATGTTGCATTTGTACCATAATTGTGAAACTGTGAAACAAAATTTGGATAGAATCATTCGAAAAACAGATATTTAAAATGCATATTTAATTTTCTACAATATAAAGCAAAATTCAATGCAAAGATTAAAAAGAAGAGAAAAGAAAGAGATGCCATTTCCGCTACTTTTTCTTGCATAGCAGACAGTAATATTTGTTATTATATTCAATCGATCTTTTTTTTTTACTGGATTTATTAACATTTTTATTTAAATACACACATACATTAGCAGATGCGGAGATAAAAAAAATTGAAAAATCACTTTATTTCAACACGAGGAGCATATTATGTACAAGGAAAAAGCGATGAGATACTTCAATCTACATTGCGGAACACGAGCAAAAAAGACCCTAATTTTTGTCTTTAGGGGTTTTACAATGATATTTTGATAGCGATTTCTTTGGCACGTGTAGATTTAGGAAAGGGAAATTTAGGGTATCTTTAAAAGAACGTTTTGAGCATTAGGGATTTTTAATCCATCACTCGGAGAGTGAGAAAATGCTGCAGTAAGCAGTTTTATATAGCGCGTATATAATTAATAAAATATAGAACGGGAATTCAATCAGGAAATATGAGAGTATCTTAAAATGCAGTTATTATGGATTAAATTAAGATAAAAATTTGGTAGTTAATTTAAATTTAAATTAGATAAAGAAATATCATTACAATACACGCACATACACACAGGACAAATGTTCATTTTCGTATAAACCCACAGATATAATAAAGCTTTTTAAATGTCGGTCTAGATACTGGAAAAGTCAGTTTCGATTTCCTATTAATAGAAGTAATTATAAATATATATAAAAGCGATCCTTGTCAATGAATCCTTTGACATTTCATCCAAACAAATAGCAAAGCTACTGTAATGACTTGATTCTGATTGGTCAAATAAGAGAGTAGAATTTTGGACAATTCGTTTATTTACAATAGAACTTGTTCTAATCTAGGTTAAATATTTGCTATTTAGGCAACATTTGAAGATCTATCGTGAAAAGAGTTCGTGGAAGCAATTCTCCATCAATTCGAAGAAAAACACCACAAGACACTAACACAAGGGTGCTAATTAGCACGGCTACCAAGGTAAAGCGTCAAAAAAAAAAGTATATCGTTTCTTCAAAGCAAGACCCGCTTTTTGCTCGGTCCAAACTCTGCCTCCTCAATTTCTATTCGTCCATGACATGCTTTCCATCGGCCAATCG
>JAPMOQ010004597.1:643777-660762 GCA_026543055.1 Argiope trifasciata | reverse complement strand
AAAAAAAAACAGAAAAAAACAGCAATCAATGGAATGCTCGATTTGACATTATAGTATTTTCTGCAAACGACATTTTAAAATACGGAACTGAGAAAAAAATTTCTAACAACTTTGTAAATTTATTTTGTTGCCATATATCAACAAGAATATAAACAAAAATAAATTAATCACATTTCTTTCTTTTTTTACCTTATCAGTACATAATTTTTCTACAAAAAATTGAATTAAATTGTATTAGCTTAATATTTTTCCACAAGTTGAATTCAATCAGATTGCATAAATCAAAAATGAAAAAAATCGAACACAATCATAATCAAAATATATTCAGAATTGTTTGACAATAACGTTATCAATAACGAATTCTGAATGAAACAAATTTCTTACGTTTAATTATGCAGGACTGATGAATGGCTCAGTAATGCTTAAGAAATTCGAAAAAAAAATTATTTTAGCAATATTTTCAATTCTACAACTGTACAAACAAAAATTAATGAATTTTACTTTTTCAAAAATATGAGCTTAATAGTTGAAGTCTTCTATGATCAAGGTAATATGATAATTTTTTTCTCAAAATATTTCTTACTTTTTTATAAGTTAATTTTTGTTGTGTTACATTTGTATAATCAATTGATCAGTTAAAAAAATAAAAATTCCAACGCTGATTTTTTTTTATCAAAAAGCAATGTGTATTTAAAGGTTGTTCTAAACTTTGGATGTTAAAGCAGTACTATACTAGGTTCATTTCATTGATTCCAATAATATTTTTAATCAGAATCAGGGTAGGAAAGCAGTTCCAATTCTAATTAGGATATTTAGAAATGAGATTCTTCTCATATGTTTAATTCATGCGAAATTTTGTATCTGATAGGTATTTAGAGCTTCAATTTTTCTTTCTAGCATACAAGATAAAAGATTATTTTGTACTCGTTATCGTTATTGTAATTAGGAGAAATAAAATTTATATATATATAAATATTAGTTATCACTTAATATCGATTTTCTGAATTTTTCAGATAACGAAAAATAATTTTCTCCAGATAATAAAACCAAAATAGCAATTATTCCCCAGAAAACATCAATATTACGATATCAAAAAAGTAAAAGGCTAAATATCATCGGAAAATTTAATTTACAGTTTTAATTACAGAATTTTTAATGAAAATGTGTACAACCAATTGATGAAATTAATTTTGATTTCACGCTATTATAATCGGCATTCTTATATAGAAATATTTGCGAGAATAGAAATAGGAGAACTCTTGGAATGCAGCCAATTCTTATTAATTAATTAAAATTCTTTCTTTAAAGGTGTCTTTACACCGCTAAATCAAGCCTATTTGTTGCTTAAAAACATATTTAATATATATGCTCTATTCTCACATTTTTTTTTATTAGAACTAAATAATATGAATTTTGTGCACATAATTTCCTTATAAAATCCTTATATAAATAGTTATAATATTGTTACTACTATATAAATGTTAACATCATATTATAATTAACAATAGTAATTAAAAATTATATGATAGGGTCATTCCAGGATTAATTAATTCCTGGGTTTTCATTTACTATCCTTCTTTCCTTCTCCAGTTAGATAATAAATTGTTATAGAAAGTAAATTGTTATAATAATTGTTATCTCGATATTTTCAAAAAAATGTCGAGAAAAAAAATAATATTTTTTAAGATTTTTAACTATTTAAACCAATTAACAACATGAAGTTTTTTCTGTAACTGATTTACTTTTTCATCAAAAAAAGTTTATAAGAAAATTTGACAACATTTTTACTTATTCTAAGTCATTTTTACTTATTCTTTGTCTGATATACTTGATTTATCATTGAGGAAAGGTGACAAAAATGTCAATTATATAATCACTTTATAACTATGATTTATTTTAAATAATGACTACTTTCAATAGTATAGTTAAAATTTCCAATAAGCTCGTTTTTATTTCATGTGTGCGGTTGGTGAAACCAGCAATTTCTGAATCAGTAGTGCTGAAACCATCAGTTCTGCAAAGGAAAAGCTCTTAATGGAATTCAAATGAATCATACATTTTTTTAATTCTATTTCCTGAGCACCAAATCAAAGCTTGCGAAATTTCC
This sequence comes from Argiope trifasciata, assembly GCA_026543055.1. Lineage (NCBI taxonomy): Eukaryota > Metazoa > Arthropoda > Arachnida > Araneae > Araneidae > Argiope > Argiope trifasciata. Next base: position 658,655 of record JAPMOQ010004597.1, on the reverse strand, counting down.
AGCCCAGCCTCCTCCATTTTAAAAAAGGCAAAAAAGATGCTTTAAACCTTCATGTATTTTATTTAGTGAATTTTGATGCTTTCGCATGTTATTTGCAGAGCAAATCTCATACATATATATGCTTCCCTTATTTGTTTATTCTTTTGCTTTCTTATTTCTCATTTTTATTAGTCTCTTACATTTTTCATAATTCGTTTTACTCTGCGTCAGGGAAAATAGCCAAATTAAAATTAAAATAATAATACATTTTTTTAAATATAATTTAGGAAGAATTTGCAGCTTTAAAATCCTTAAGTTACCAATACACACTTAAGTAAACTTTTCATTCTGGATCTTTTATTTCTAATGCCAGATATTAATCCTAATTGATAAAACTCGTAATAAGTATTAAAAGTTAAAAGTATTTATTTCAAATAAATTATTTTACTTTCTTCAACGCAATTAATTCTTACAACGTGATGTAAACCTTAAACAATTGTCTTGGTGACAAACTGACAGGTTATTGGATATGAAGATATTTAATAGTATCAGGTTGGATTCCATTAAACAAGATCCGATTGAGCTGCATTACATTTATCGGAATAAAGCACCATACAGTTGGTGTGAGATAAGAAATGATTAAGTCCGCCAATTAAGATGTCTCCATGATCAAATCATGGTTCAAAATAATTGGGTGCGGTAATCCTCCTCCCCTCCTTCCCGGAAAAAAATTGTGGAAAGGTTAGGAAATCAGCTTTTGTCCTCTGTGTACGTCAGAACAATCCCGGTTAAAAAAAGATTTAAAAAAAGCAGAGCAAAGAATAGATGGAAAGTTGTTAATTAATAGTTTCTGTTGCAAAATTCTAAGAGACGCTCGTATTGTAAGTCGATGGTCTCAAAGAGAAAATCGTTTATTGAAAATATTCGTAAATAACTATTCTGAATTGCCAACTGACAGATATATTACATACAGAGATAATAAACTTCTATCCATGTTTATCAATTACTATAATATTTTATAATTTTTATAATTAATAATTTAGTAATCAATAATTAATACTAATTAGTTTTAAAATTCAACATGCAAGAAAATATCTAATTATTATTGATAGTCATTCAAATAAAATAAACTGAAAATTCAGCTTGAAATAAAAAATTGGAAAGTTGGAAATGTAGATCATGAATCTTGAAAGCAAACAAAGAAATTTTGATCATTAAAAAGTCAACTTACAGAAGAGAGAAAGGCATTTCAAAAACATAAAAAAACAAGTTTGCGGAATCTTTCGAAAACGAACTAAATTATTTTTATGTGTTTTTTTTTTTTTTTTTTTTTTTTTTTTTTCAAAATGCAAATTTGGATGTTGAACAACAATTCCAAGTATTAACATCCATGTATTCAATTTATCTTTTGTAGATCGCGGTACATTATTAGCTGATTTTTTTTTAAAAAATACATTCACCGGATATTCAATCTTATGTATACAAAGTCTTAGAGACGGGACTTTTCCAGTCGGCTGAGCATTCAGATTTGCATGTTATCTCAAACCAATCGCTATGGCGGGGTGAAAAAAAATGTTTTTTTCTTCTTTTGATAAATTCTGCGATTTGTTCTGTTCACTTGATGTTCGGCTGACCTCATAAACACAAGCAATCGCATTGAAACAGCCTTTTTTATCTAATTTTTTCCAGATGGGTATGTAGTTTCATAAGTATATTCTCAGTTGCTGGAAAAACATAAAATGCTGTAAATAAAACTGATAGTTCTTTTTTATTTATTTTTTAAAGCGTTTGTGCTGTCAATCAAATTAATTTAAAGTTTTCGGTTGATGTATTAGGTCAAGAAAAATGCGAGAACAACTTTTTTATGAATTATCTCGCAATTTAAAGATTTCTGTAACTAGTGAGAAAAAAATAATCTTGATCTTGTACATTAATAATAATAAAATTTAATTAAACTTAAATATAATCTGAAATTTTCAATCACATTCTGGATAGAAAAAAAGCCTTTAAACACAATATTAAATTAAATAGAAAATTTTGAAATTTATTAAAACCATTTTTTATTATAAGCATTTAAATTTTTCTAAAATTTTCACAATTTTTATAATTAATAATTTAATAAACAATAATTAATAATAATTAGCTTTGAAATTCCACATGCAAGAAAATATCTAGTTATTATTGACAAGCATTTAAATAAAATAAACTGAAAATTCAGCTTAAAATATAAAAAAATTTACAAAAAATCGGAAAGTTGAAAATGTTAATAATGAATCTACATTTCCAACATATTACATATCTCATTTTGGATAGAAAAAAAGGATTTAAATAGTATATTAACTTGAATGGAAAATTTTGAAATTTATTAAAATTATTTTTTATTTAATTTAAATTTTTCTAAAATTTTCACACACTTCCTTGATAAATTATTCATAAATATATAAAATTATGTTTGTGCATTAAGATTTCGGAATTAAAATGTTATCCGTAAATAAAGTCAATTATTTCCATTAAACGTAAAGAAAAACATAGCTTTTCAGATTTAACGATTTTCCGATTTTATTATAAATAGTAATAATGTTATGAATGTACATTTCAAAATTACATCATTAGCATTATACCAAGAGGTATAAGGAAAATTGACAATTCACAAAACATTTTAAATAATTTGATAATTTTTACAATAGTAATTCGTGCTTTCTCCACATTTTATAAAACAACTTATCAGAAAACCAATATAGTTAAAAATTATTCAATTTTTCAAGAATTTTTTTCTTTTCTTTTCTTTTATTAAATTAAATTAAAATAATATTTTAATAAATTTTAATATAAAAAAATTCTTTTAAAATAAAAATATTGAGTTATTCAATTGAGTTAATAGTTTCATCAACTAGTGCTTAATGACGAATTATATCTTAAGTCATATGAGAGATTCTTTAAAGCTTAATAATGGCTATTGAAAATTCATTAATCTTTATATTATAATGTCTCTTTATGGAAAAAACATTTATCAATGTAAAACAAAATTAACTATCATAATGTTGAAGTTAAATTGAAAAAGATATAAATTAAGAAAAGCTTAAATAGAAATTCATTCTTCATGTAAATTCTTCGATAAGTGCTTTTTACATTTTTAGAAAATTTTCCTTTAATGCCATTATAATTTTCATTGGTGGATATATCTTTCCATACTAAGAATTTTTAATTAAGAGATTTTTGGCTTCTACGAGTTTTTTTTTTTTTTTTTTCACTTTCACAAACTTTGAATTTCTAACAGAAAGGTCATATTATTAATTAAATTTCTGTTATTATAATAATGAGATAAAATTATAATGCAATAAGTTGCTCATAATGAAGTCACATTAGTGACGTCATTATATAATAATAAATGTGATTGAACATATAATCTAACAATAAAATTAATTGTGTCTTATATCACGCTATGAATGTCACATTTCTTTCTTTAGCAATTGATTGCAAAATCAAATCACTGCAGCACATTTGTCTCGAATCCTGTAAACATGGTTTGATTCCATTATACCAACCAGCATGAGAATTCTGTATTAAAATAAAAATTTTAAAATAATGGAAAAATATAAACCTTTCAAAAGAAATTTTCATGTATTAAAAAACTTTAAAAACTGGAGTATTTACTGCTACTTAAAAAGAAATTTATAAACCCAGTATTTGTAAATATATAAATAGAAATGTAAATAATCACCTGTAATTTTGTTTGTAAATTTTTGAAACTTTATATTTTTTTTATTCCTGATCCTTTTGAATGTTATGTGTTTTAAAAATGAAAATTCACAGATAAAGTTGTGACTGATATATAAAGAAAAATAAAAGAATTTTTAAACTGTAGATTAAATTCTTGGCAAGCTTTTAAAAAATTTAATACATGATAACTAACTTAAAACTGACTCTTTAATACGCATATTAAAATAGCACAAAGAAATTCAAAACTTTTAATACAAAGAAAACCTTTTGCAGTTTATTTACCGGTAAAATCAATCTCATCTTTTTTGAAAATAATCACTACTTTTTTCTCTTTCTTTAAAAACAAAATATTACAAAAAATATATATAAATACGTAACAAGTAGTAAAAAAATCTTTGAAAAAATAGAAATATGCAGTTTTGTAAGTATCAATATTAAACATTCTTTTTTATTTCTCAGATATATAATCTTAAAAAATGTTAGGGTTATCTAAATATAAGACAAATAGTTTTTAGTCATTCAAGCAAGAATATATAACAAGTATAAATAATTTTTAGGTAATTTATATTGGCATCTTTACCCTCAGAAGCTACTTCCCCCCCCCCCACTTCTGCAGTAAAATGGACACGATATGATTAGAATCACATAATTTATATTATTTATATCTGAGTTGTAATTCTTGTTGGAATTTCTGCTGTTGTTGTTTTTGATTTCTAAACAAAACTTTATAAGTAAGAATTATAATTTTTAAGTAGAGTTAAGTAGTTGCTTTTCAGAGTAGCCATAACAACTTTCAATGCGGAAACGAAACATTTCAGATGCGATAAAACTTACGCAAATTAAAAGTTTGACATTTTATAGAAAATTTTTCTTCTTAAAAATCTACCTATCGACAACTTTTATTGTATAAAAATGCTCATAAAATATTTATCAAATTTCAGTATTTTCATCTAAATATTTTCTTCTATGTATTTGCATCATTAACTATGTTTTCTTAGATAAAAAGCATTAGAAAAAATATATCACTATTTTTAATTCTCTTTAATAAAAGTAAGCGAAAAGAAATTAGAACATTTTTCAAAGTCCTTTGATTACAGTTTTAAATCCTCGTACAGTGAAAGTATTTTGGAAAATTATTACACAGTTATATTGAAATTATCTTTAACAATACATAGTAAAAAGAAATAACAAACAATGATCATCTTAAATGATAACCAAACTTCTGCTTAAAAAACCTAAAAATATCATTCCGTAAATGAACATAATTTTAAGCATGCTATTAATAAATAAAAATTACAGTTTATATAAGATAAATAATAACCCCTATCTAACATAATTGAATACGAAATATTCACTTTAGAATAAACAAATTAAAAGATAAAACACTTTATAAAACTCATTTTAATAAATGGCTATTTTTCATCCAGTATAATTTTTAATTTAAAATTAAGAATTAAAGTACTTTGGAATTATGCGTAAAACATGGTTTATTACTAAAATACCAATAAATATGAAACTCTATTCTTTAATGACAAAAAATAGCTGGATCATGATAACAGTTAATAAAAACTATAATCAACCCATTTCTGAAAAATTAAATGACAAATACGGAAATTGTTCCAAGCTCTAATGCAATGGAAAATAAAATTACTTTAATATTAAATCAAATAATACTAATTAGAAAATACTATCGCAATATTAAATTTAATAAAACAACATTTTCCTACATGTAAACATAAACATTTTTTAGTTCAAAATTCATTTTTAAAGCATTAATGAATAAAAGTGAAAAGCAAGGATTCTGTAATGAATAAAATTCTTAAAAAATATGAAATACTGAGCATTCATTTTTAAAAACTAAAATTCCAAATTTTAAATTTGAGGTTTTAATAATTGCAGCATGATATATTAATAAATTTTCTGTACATTTTTTTTGATAAATTAATAAAATACAACACAGCTATTTAGTCCTTAGAAAGCAAATCCTTTAGAGAAGGTATAATAAAAACACTGTGCAATAATATAAAAATTTTTTATTTAAATATTAGGATAAAAGATGCGAAAAGGCTAAAATTTGGATTAATTAAAAATCCTGAAGTAGGCTTTAATCTTAACATAAATGTCAGATTTTAATAACAGAATTTAAAATTCAATTTAAAACTGCCAAACAAAACGAAAAAGGATGAAATAGATTAAATTGAAGTAATTACGTACAATTTTATTAAAAAAATAGCGAGAAATATTATTTTATTCTATTTAATCCTGAAATTTATATGATATATTTTGAAATTCTATTCTAAACCTTAGAATGCAAGTAAAAGTTATTATATTAGAGTTTCAGGTACATAATTTTCTTAAATCTTGAAAAGCTTTAGACATAAAACAATAGATTCTTATACTCAAAGCATTAAAAATTTTCTTTTATAAAAACATGTATCATTTTCATCGTTTTAAAAGGTAAAATTAAAGCTCAAAATCTAGAATCTCATTATTCTTAAGGTTGAAGTCCTTAATGTTAAAGTCCAAAGACAAAAATAAACTCACACGAATGCGAGAAATTCAGCATAATAATAAATATATAATAATGTTTAACGAAATATATAATGGAACCCATCATATACTTATCTTATGAAAGTATATGATGGGACTCATAAGAAAGTAATTTATTTTTCTTACCAATATGAAAGTAAAACTTTGAAATTCGATTGCAAACTAAACTATAAACGCGAGAAGAGCGCAGAGAGAGAAGGAGCTTAAGAGAACTAACTCACCGGTCCGTTTTTTTCTCCAACAGCAGTGGAAGTGAAATCCAATGTGACAGAGAAGGAATCGGAAGGAAGAAGATCGGAAGGCGTCTGCTGCGAGTGAATGCCAGGAGGTTTGTGTCTTCCGCCTTTTCTGCTTGGTAATGACCTAGGGTGGTCAAGGTTACTTCCCACCCACCCTGCTCTACTCCCTCCCCCCGCTGCACGCTTCACTCACAGACCGAATCTTCTTCCCCTATAACGGAGGCTTCTTCTGACAGTGATGAGGGAGAGTTATGTCTTGTACTATTTTAATTTTATTTTGTTCCCTCCACCCCCTTTCTCTCACACACCTGAGTGGTGTCTGGCGTTGTTTATAGTGGCCTTTTCTGAAAACCCACGGATGATCACATTTCGTTTTAGAACACTGGAGATGGGTCAGAGGAAATCGTGCACTTATTAATAATAGAATTTCAAAAAATAATGAAAAGTGTGGTAATAAATTTAGAGAACTGTGCATGCCGGAGAAGTAGAGTGAATTAATTCAGTGGTGAATTAACATGTTAGAGGTTATATGATTTGTATATAATTTTTTTGAAGATTTTCAGAACATCTTCCAGTCTGTCTATGTATATTTAAAAACTTTTATTGAACTTCTAAAACTTTTAGTGCCAATGTAGAAAAAGATGTTTAAAAGTAATTTTAAACGCTTTTCAGGTTTTACGTAAAAAATCTAACAAATATCTTTTAAAACTGTTAAGAGAAAAATTCGATAGATTTTTCTATTTTATTGTTTTTTATAGAAGTTCTGTCGTCTATTTCAGTTAATTGACAGCTCTTGATTAAATTTTGGAATTCTCCAACATAAAATTGTTATTTATGTGACTAATACATTATGAAAATAAAATACCGTTCACTGGGAAGGATAGGAAGGAGAGTATTATGATAAGAACATTTTCTGTTTTAATGAATACCACTGAAAAAAAAACATTAGTCTTGCAAGTACATCTAATGTCCTATAATTTTAAAGAAATTAGAGCTAAATAGGCACACTTCTTCCAAACTCCTTCCTCTTCCAGTCTTCCGAATAGTAGCATCCTTCTTCCAAATTAAAAGTATCATTTAAAAGCAATTGGTTTATAATTAATAAAATCTAAATGTATGCTGCATAAATATAAATAATTATTTAACATTTTCAATAAAGAAATAAATTGTAAAATAATCCTTTGAAGCTATAGAATAGGCAAACACATTAATATGTATAACGCTTTAAAAGATAATATGTACAATCCATTTATTTTAGCACATGTTTAAAAATTTTAAAAATATCGAATGAAATACTTTTAAGAATTATTATTGTAACTTATTCATGTAACTGATAATTTATTTAAACAAAATTTGAAAATTCTTTATTATATTGTATTAACAAATCATTTAATTAAATTTCTTTTTTCTTTGTTATTTTCAAAGGAATTTTTTTCATAAAAGGATACGCATTATAACTTCTTAATTGAAATCGGATGAAATATGTATATCACGTAAGAATAAACTGTGTTCTCTTGGTAAAAGCCATCACCAACATTTCTGAACATGTTTATTTAATTTGACTTATTTAAATTTGATAAAGGTGAAATTTTGTTATCAAATTTGTATTTCTTATAGCACTAGAAATTTGTATATACATGTAAATTCTTGATGATAGTGCACTATTTAGTTTTCATAAACTTAATTTCAATTAACAGATGAATTTTATTAAATGTTGATTTCACATCGGTGCTGCCAGATATTGCAGCAAATTTCAAGAGAAAAAAAAAATTCTTGATGGTATAGTAATTAATTATAAATTAATCACTAGGAAAAAAGTTATAAAATAAAAGCAATTAATTTTTCAAGGCGTCCTAATAGTTTGCAATTTAAAGATTCTTCTTATTTAATTTAAGGAATTATGACTATTCAAATTAATGAATTATATTATTCAAATTTTCCAAGGTTTTAAGCAACTTCAGTACCATATATTGATGCCTCTTATCCTTTTTCTACTTTATACGTAGTATAAACGCGTAAAATATTTTAATCGACAAAAAAATTTCTATATTATGATGAATATCTGCATTTTAGGGTTGTTTTTTTTTACTTTCTTTGGCTTATGAGATAATATCTCTTCATATATTTTTGATAATGATGATACAATTCACCTTTCAATTTGAAAGAAAATATAATTCTTAGCTTTTGAAATGGTTAATGTTTCTGAAAAATCTGACAATCAAAAACAAAATTAAAAAATATTTGATGCATCGCATATCAATTAAAAATAATTTTTATTCTCCTAAATATAGTCTAAACTATTAAATGAAATAATATGTAAATAATTTCTAGTATATTCAGAGTGTAAGCAATTTTTGCCAAATATATTAAAACATACATATATATTGATATGTATAGTTAAAAATTATAAGGGAAAATTTGTTGCTAAAGTATATGTAAGCAGAATATATATTATATATTATTGTTTATAATACTTTATAGGATGGTAAAGCAATCCAATGTTAAAAAAACTGCTACATAAATATGATCTCCAAAACACATTTTTTGGATTAACTATACGATCATTCAAATTTGGCAAAATGTTTTAGTAAGTCTTATTAAATTCAGACAGTAAATGCATAATAATAATATAGCCATATAGCCTGGTCAAATAATTCTCGGATTTCGATATCACCTTAAAAAATATCTGAAGTTGTCTGTACTTTTATAAAATGCAAACAATCTACTTCTCACACCTCGGTTGAAATAAAAGAGAGTAACGCATGCAAAACGCCCGAAAGACAATCCATATAGGGTCGTTTTGTTTACTGATGAATTTTTTTTTACATCTGAGCAGTTTTTCAACTCTTTGTTCATAGCGTGTATGCTTTAAGTTATAAAGAAGTTAAGAAGAAAATATTACTGATAGATGTCACCACCCCGTTTTTGTCATATCTCGATAGGAGGTAATTTACAAAGCGAAATATCATGACAAGTCACATCGATGAGAAAGATGTAATAACACTAGCTGAAAACTTCTTGGGACCTGCGTTAAATCCTACAGTAAAATTTTAACTTGATATATATATATATATATATATATATATGCACAAAAGTTCTCTATAGAAAAAAGATTCCTTGATATGAAAAGAAACCTAGAAAGCTTTTTGTGGCTTTTACTCTGCAAGTTAAATCCTTAAATTTTTAAAACTTTTTATAAATTTAATTATTTTTCGTCTGATTTTTAAGCATTTTTAGTTCTTAATAAAGGCCAGTTCATGTGATATCATAGGCACATGATCTCTAGCTTTCAATTATAAATTCACTTGTGAGATACTGAAATACGTACTTTTTTTTCTTTTCTAAGATGCGCAGTGGAACTCAATATTATAATCGTATGCCTTGTTTGACACATTTCACATGAACAGTAATTAATTCTCATTTTCGATTTTTTTGTGAGAAAATTATAGCTTTTAATTGAACTTTATCATGTTAGCACAAGTTCATTTTTATTATTAAAATAATCTATTTTAATTTTGGAAATCTACGATTTTGCAAACTAAAACTATTTAAAGGTTTAAAACAGAGAGATTAAATATAATATTTGAGTTTTCTTCAAAATGTAGCATTGAAAGACATTCAATGCATTTCGCTTCAAAATACTTTGAAGAAGAAAATGGAAAAGTTCCGCATAAAAAATAATTTGTGATTCATAATAATTATTTATGATTTTGTGACGATTATTAACAAAATGCTTTGAATAGATAGATACTTGGGTTTTTTTATTAATTTCAATAAAATTCCTTAGGTAAAATTAATTTATTCGGTAGTCAGTAGAATTTTTTCCAATCATCAGCTCAATCGAAAACTTAATATGTCCTTTCTACAATTGTCTTATATTTTCTTACCTTTTGCATATTTGAAACGATCAAGTATTAACTGAACTGGAAAAAAGCCGTTACACTGTTTATTGTAGTCTATTTGTAGCTTAAATCTGTCTTTACATGCTATTTTCATGATGCATTTTATTGTATCTTATTTGTAGTTTAAATCTGTCTTTACATGCTATTTTCATGATGCATTTTATTGTATCTCATTTGTATAAATCTGTTTTTACATGCTGTTATCATGATGTACTTTAGCAACCTGTAACTAACTTTAATATATAAACATACAAGTGATATCAAGATAGCTTTGATAGGCCTTTTTTTTTTGTTAAGTGGAAAAGCAAGAGTTTATTTCTTAGATTTCACATTTCACTTTTAAGCACAGAATATCACTTAAATTTCTGGTTGAGAAGATATCTTGATGATATGTTTTTGCGCTTTTTTTATTTATAGCATTCACCGCTCGACCATTATATCCATTAAAAAATGTTTTATATTCTTACAGAAAAAAATTAGATTCTCAAATTACTTTTCTCTACAGTTTAAAAGTTGTCTGCTTATTTCTTGTTTCTTTTTAATGCTTGTTTACCTTTGTCACTTTAAAAAGCTCTGCTTGAGTTAAATTCTTCCTTTTTGCATTTTAAAATCAATAACTGAAAGACCCAAACTTGTAGTTGGATTCTCCATTACTGAAATTGTATTCTGCCCTTTCGATGGGCTGAATTAACTCTATTCAGGTTACATCATACACATAATAAAAATAACTGCATGTTACTTAACACCATACTGCAACAATATGGATTTTATCTCCTATAAGATCTGCAATGTATTTCGTATGTAACATTTGCGCTACATTAACTATCAATATATTTAAATGTAAATGGTAGTAATTTCCGGAGAAGTAAGTTCAGTTAATTATAAAGTAATTACAAATAACTGAAAACGATGATTATTTCAACTTTTAAACTATATACTATAAACACATCATTGTAATAATTTTTTTTAAAAAATTCTTCAATTTTTAGAAAATTGAAAATGTTAATATTGATGACATTCCTATCTTAAAGGGAACCTTTAGGGCATCTCGACACTTTCAAACCTTTACACAGCTTCCTGAAACTCAATAAAATAAGATTTTTTTTTTATAAAACACAAGACTGCTTCACAATTTGATTGAACAACTTTTCAGGTCTGGTGTTGATAATACTTCTAATCGAAACCATAGTTCTAAAATTTTTAATCATTCCATGAAGATTTCCATGGGAATACTTATAAGGATCTGCTATGCACAAATGCGAGTTAAATCAAGAAAATTCTTTCAACTCAAAAAATTCCTTTTTTAAAAAAAAAGTATTTTTGGCAACATTAAATGTAATTCATTTTTAAGTATATCACGAATTGGGGAATAAAAAATGGATACAACAGAGTGATATTGGTCGATGAGTTAAGAAAAAGGTAAACTGGAAATGAGCTAAGGAAATAAAAATTTATAACAGTACTTCCCTATATAACAACGTTAAAAATCACACGCAGCATGATTGATAAAATAACAAGTATTACAAAAAGGTATTATTACAATAATCTTTATAAATTATAATAATATTATATAATTAAAATGCTAATCATTACAAAAAAAACTTTTTTAATTGAGTTCAAAGGATTTACCAAAAAAGAGATATATGTTTAGTATGTTGTTATTCATAAAACTGGACTGCTTCGCTATTACAAGTTTTTATTCGATTAAAAAAGTTGCACGTTTTACGTGGAGTATCTTCGTCCTTTATTGAATTCATGAATCAAGATCTGCCTCTTCTTATCTTCTAATCCTTTTTGCATGCATATCCAATAGTAAAAATAATTTGTTTCTCTATACTTGACTTATTCTTAAAGTTTGTTTCGTGATTTTTTTAAATATCCTTCGTATATGAACTTTTAAATAATTGCTGAATTTTTTTTCATTGCTGTCAAAATCGTTAATAGGTAAACTTTAATTGTGATAATTGAGTTTAAATTGTTATGAAGTTTTGAAACAATACGAGATATCCCTTTTCTGTAGAGATTTCTTTTAAAGCTTAAGCAAATGCAGTCATCCAAGAAATTGGTCATTTTGGAAAAACACTTTACATTTTAATGCAAATAGTGACTATTATCTGAGGATTTATCAAGATAATATTTTGACATTCCTGCGAAATGAAACATTTTAGATACATTTTATTAGTATTTCAAGCGATTTTTCCGAATTTTAACAGTCACGTATGTTTTGTTTTAAACCTTGTCTCTTCATTTAAACATTTTCGATTCCATTGCTGATTAATTATATTAAGTGACACTTCAAAAACATTTAGAATTGGAAACCCAAATGAGAATTTAGTTGTTAATGAAAAAATTATTTTTCTAGATAGATTGTGATTGAGCAGAAAAAAATGTGCAAATTTACTCTGGGAAAATTGTTCTGCAAAGAAATATTAGTAAAACTCTAGAAAAACATTAATAAAGTGGGTTTTTTTATTAATTTCCCCCTTCTTTTTATCACAATAAAAATAAAAACTCTTTTTCGTTGATTTACGTCATCCTCAATGTGTCTCAAATCATTCTTACTATTTATACACATTTTTACTTTATTCGGCATCCAAACTCAATTAAAATTATTTATTTGAATTCCCTCATGTTGCTTAAATCTGTTATAGTTACATTCATAAACATTAAACATCGAAGGCAAGGTAGCGTGTAATTTGATTTATAAAAAAGCTCGTATTATTTTACTATTTTTGTTTAGTTTAGTTCAGTTATATTCACGTCTCGTTTTAAAACAACATTAAAGCAATTTCCGGACGGTACGTGATTTTGAACTGAGATCAGATGATGAGGATGACACCTAAGCTGGCATCCCTTCTACAAACTTCTACATTGCACTGGAGGGAGGGCATTTGGTTCAGACGGATTTAGCGTGCAGGCCTCCACGACAGTTTTTCTGTAGAATCGTAATTGGAGCCCGTAATCCTCTGGTTTCGAAGCCGAGATCTTGCCATCTAACCATCACAGCTCTTTTTATTGGATATTTCTAGAAAATTTCAAACATAGATTGAGTAGTATGACTATTATTTAGTATAAAGCAGCTATATAATTGTAGGAATTGAAAAAATTATCTTTCGTTATTATATACAAAGAATCGTTTATTAAAAGACTAATCCTAAACAATGAAATTAGATTCGAATAAAGAAAAAAGTTGTGGAAGCTATGCTATCTCCTATAATCGATCATACCTGTCGTCTGAAACGGAATGTATCATTGTTTCTAATAGCGAATCTTAGAATTTAGAGAATTTATTCCGAACACCAAGACAGGGAGAAAGAAAAATTATCATAAAATTATGTAATGTTCCTAAAATATGACTCATTTTTGTGTACCATTAACGTAATTAAAAGCTATGAAATTCCTTCTGATGCCGGGTGCTTTCAGCAAATATTGTTTATGCTTTGTAATTTTTGTCATAATATGATTCAAGAATATTCATTTGCATTTTTTTTCCTACTGTTATATAAATTACTCACTAAAGTTTTATATTTATTAATTAAATTTTGTCCTCCTTAAAATATCAAACTTGTTCACTCTAAGTAAATTTGACTTTGATTGGATGTTGTAAAGGAATTTAACTAAATTTTAAAAATATATTGAGAATTCTTATACTCTAAATTTCATATCCTACTTTTTCTCTCATATTTGCTATAATTTTCGAGATATTGTAGCAAACTTCTAAAATTCGTTTCGTGGGAAAGCAGGAATCTCGACAGCCTTTTTCGGGTACAGACAATACTTTAATTTCTGTAGTTTTATTTCTGGGTAAGAATATATTTTCACTTTGAAATACTATATTTGTTTGCCCTTATTTAAATAGATATTTTTAATATATTATAATATCGTGACGTTTTTATTTGAAACTAGGATTCCAGTACTCAGAAAATTAGGTATAGCATATCTAAAAATTCAGAAATATTCATGCCATGATTCAGATTGATCATTTTACTTAAGAAAAGTAAAAGTTTTTACTACATTTAACGTACTGAATATTTTCAAATAAAGAGGTTAACCATTGCGTATTTTAGGCAATTGTACAGTCAGGGGTCATTTTAAAAAATAACATGAACCTGAAATATCTGAGAATATTTTAAGGTATAATCCAAAGATTCTTTTATAGATGAAGCAATTCCTATTAATTGGGACGCTGCAGGAGAAAAAAGAAACGTTATTTAAAAAGAAAAATGATATTATCTTTAACGTAAGGTCTTGCACTACAAAAGAGGTTTCTTTTTTTAATTTTAAGCTTCCATTTATTTCAGAAACATTTCTAAAACATGATTTCTGAAATTCGGGATTAAACTTAGATTTGTTTCAATGATAGAAATAATTCAATATTTTACTTGATCTACTTTGCATCGAGATCTCTTTCCTCAAAATTTCTAGAAGAGATCTGTTTGAAGTTATATGAATAACATTTCTTTTCATTGCCATATATTAGAAAAATAT
>JAPMOQ010004597.1:621656-643377 GCA_026543055.1 Argiope trifasciata | reverse complement strand
CATTTTATGCTGTGATAAGGATATGGTGAGGACATCTTTCAGAAGACATTAAAATTCTAAATTATAGTTTAGTATGATTAGGAGAAGATACTGTGCACCAGAAAAAAAACTTGGAACACGTGAGCAACTGAGACGGGAAAATGCAACGGAACGTAAAAATTCCACTTGTAAAATAGATTACATGCTTCATCTGCTGTAAATCCATAAAAGAACAAAAAGAAAAAGTGGTTCTTGAGGTAAAAATCTCTGAGAAATTTCACATGACATACCGCAAAATCAGCATTAAAAAGCACAGCCATTTCAATAAATTCAAAAGTTAAGATGGTTTGTAGAATCTGTTCACCTAACATAAGGTCACCACTTCCCCTCGAAGGAGGGCTATTTTTAAAGCTACTTTTTCTGAATGGTTGTAGCCTGAATGGGAACGTTCTGACCTGTCTTGTCTATCAAGTCGGAGAAAGTCAGCGTGAAAACCTCAGAAAATTATTTACAACTTTTTTCTCTCTTCGTTGCTTTAATTCGTCCAGCCATGAAATTCAATTGTTTTTATCATCAAACATCCGGTGATTTTTTTTTTTGCTCGTTTATTTTACTATGCTCATATGTCACGTATACGCTGGAATCAAAAATAGTGCTTCATTGATTTTATAATTATAGCTATCAAAAATTGAGCGCAAAGAAAATATATTGATTTTTTTTTCAAATCTTCTTGCTTTTCGTTTATGACTTGATTTAAACATAAAAATTATTTTTGATCTATTCAGAATGCATGAGTTAAAATTCTTAACTCATACTAAGTTTGTACTTATATTCCCCATGCAAATTTTGTCATGCAAGGATTGATTTACAGTTTCATAAATTTTGTAAAGGTTAGAATTTGAACTGCTTCATTAAGATAACTTTTATGTGACAAGCAAGATCATTTTTTCTTTAATAATGCAAATTATTTAAATCCTTAAAGGAATGGACTTCATTGATTGCAAATTAGAAATTTTTGGAAAACTGTGAGATGTATCATTGTGATCAAAAAGTAATTTTTTTAATTCTCAGATCTGGGGAAATATTTAATAAAACCTGGGAATTCTATTTATTTTAAATTACCCATCAATTTTTTTCAATTATTCTCTTCTAACTGAAATTATTTCGCCTCGTTTTCCCAATCATCAAAACCTGTTTCTAGTTTTTAAATCTTGATGAAACTTCTGAGCACTTATTATAAACATTATATTAAATTATCTATACACTAAAGTTCAGAACTTAAAGGAATAGAGTCCTTTTTTGAAAAACATTTAAAATATTAGAATTTGAAGCAGATGACTAAGGTCCAACATCACGCCCCTGAACTACAAATCGATCTAAAGCAGTATTTTGGAAGTGTAATTTTCACCATAAGTTGATATTGCATGCGTGGAAATATAAAATGGCACAAACTTTTTATCATAGAAATGCACAGCTTTTGTAACCTGTGTGTGTATTCTTAAATATCCTTGCGGTGTAGAGTCTATGGGTAAATGAAAGGCTTTATGAAAAGTCTCCAATTTTTTTATTGTAATATTGGTTAGCAATTTTATTGACGATTAATAGGAATCTATTTTATGTAGTTTAAAATTCTATGTAACTTTTTTTAAGTACAAGATTTTTAAGAATTCATTTATTTTAAAGAAAGATCAGATATAAAGAAATAAATAATTTTTAAATAGATTAAGGAGATCTGACACAGAAGGGGCAAATGCTACATGAGACTCTTTGTAGTTAATTAAGTAAAGGAAAATATTACTAGTCAAAAGAACAGCACAAATTTAATAGAATGTAGATTTATAACAGCAAAATTCCACAGTTGCATGAAAGAACATATGAAGAGTTACAGTTTTGAGCAGCAAGTTCTTTGAACACTAACTTTAAGTATTCCAATGATTTGTTCTTGATATTGTTACCTATTTGTCGGCGTATCTTTCATAATGAAAACAGCTGGTTTTCAGTTATTCATCCTGTAGTATCATCACACAAATGAAAATTTTAAATCCTTTAAATGTACATTTATCTCATTAGTTCTTTTCGTCTACTAATTTGATAAAAAACAGCCTTTGTGGCTGTCATCCTTTGTATTTGCTTTGATCGTTTATTATAAAAAAAGACATATTTCTGAATGCTGGAAATACTTTAAATTTTGTAAGTGATCTTTTGAGATAACTTGCATTCACAAAGGTAAATTCCTATGCATTCGAATTCACTGAAGGATCAATTCGATTCCAACTTTACCAACAAATTAGGCACATAAGAAGGGACCAAAATAGGCATTCCAACTGAGAGTGTAAAAAAATAGATCAACATTATATCTAAATGATTGTATGTCCTTTTTTTTCTTTAGAAATTCTGTTTTCAGAAATTTAATTTAAAATTTATTTCTTCTTAGCATCTTAGTTGAGCAGTAACTTCAACCTGCCAAAAAGACAGTAAAATATGTTCTTTGTTGGTTGATATAAAATCGATAGTTATTATTCAAATTAGGTATGAAAACTAAAAAAAGTATCATAACAAAAATGCATTTTCCAGTGAGTAAAAAAATTAGAGTGACAGCCTCTATTCATTCTCTTCTAGTGAAGCAAAAATCAATTGTGACTCGAAAGTCAAACGACTTTTCTATCAAATTTAAAAAAATAATGTATAACTTTATAAAAGTTAATATTTTTTTAATTTTAAATAAGAATTCTATAAACATCCGTAACATTTTAATAAGCTAAGAAATTCTCATTTTCTTTAAGCGTTTTGAACTGTGAAAAATTAGTTTTTGTTGAGCAAAGGTTATTTTTTAAATTATAAAGTGTTTCTGTTACAGAAATTTTATTGGAAAAACAATACGCAAATGCTTGTTCTTTGATCGATATTAAAAATTATCTTAAGAATTCATGTAAGTAAGTATTCTTTAATGAAAAATTAATTGGTTTGTTATGGTAGAAAATAAAGGAATTTTTACCGAACATAATTAAGGAATTAAAGGTTATTGAAAAAAATGATTCCTTATTTGTAGTTTAGCTTATTAACCGTGAAAATTTTGTTTTGTTTAATAAAACATCGCTAATTAACATTTTACATAACAAGTTGTTTACATCAACCAACTCTTTTTAAACACCCACTTTTTGTTAATACCCAAACGGTTATTGAAAATTTTACAACTATACGAATTAATTTAATTTTTCTACCTTATAACAACTCAAGTTAGGAAAAATCGCTTGGTTTTCAAAATCTAAGTAAATTTTCTATGACTATTAATAATTAAATATGCATTTTTAAACATTTTAGAACGACGGAAAGGTTCCTTTGAAATTTAACATGTATACTATCCAATTTTAGATGCTATTATCCGTAATATTTATAGATCATGGTTAAGTCTAACTGTTGTTCAAACATATACGTTAATTTTAATAACAATGGGTTACAATCAAGACTATTTAACCATAGATTACACACATAAAGAAAAGATTTTCATCCCTCCAATCGAGATAATGTATTCCTCCCACAGGAACCAAAAATGAGAAA
The DNA here is from genome assembly GCA_026543055.1 of Argiope trifasciata. NCBI lineage: Eukaryota > Metazoa > Arthropoda > Arachnida > Araneae > Araneidae > Argiope > Argiope trifasciata. The sequence continues at coordinate 639,840 of JAPMOQ010004597.1, read as the reverse complement.
AAATTTATGCAATTTTTTTTCCATTCTGACAGCTTTTTTTTTTTTTTTTCACTAGAATAATATAACGAGATTTACTACTTGGATTCTGTTAGACATAAAAGCCTTCATACCATAATTATCAGCATTTTTTACAGTACTATTGTTTTTGTCAATTGTATTCCAACAAATCACAAGATTAAAAAAACTATATGGAAAATGTGCTACATGCTTTTATAAGAAAGGAAGATGCATTCAAACTAAAAGTACTTTTAAAATTGCAACGGTACATTTCTCAATTTGCTGATGAATTTAATGAAATATTATATTTCTCATGAAGTATTACGAAATGAATTGATTGATAAAAATTGCGTGCATTCTACTAGTGAGAAGCATCAGTAGAAGCTTGAGTACGTTACCAGTTGTTAAAATACTATGCTCGCTGTCATGGTTTTGAATAAACTTCATAGTCTCACGATCTTAAGAATGCATAGAAGAAGATTTTATTTGCATCATTAATTGAAAAGTTTGATATAATTAATTCTAAAACCCGAATTCAGCCACATTAAAATCATTTGAATATATTATCACTATGAACTAGTTTATCCTATTTTCAGTGAAGAATAATAAATTAGCCCTTTTGTAACTATCTGTTACTATTATATTTGTATATTATATTTAAAAAGCCTATTTTTTTCTTTTGTAATGTTATATGCCCCATTAGATATCTGGAAATGGACGCAATACTTGTAAAAACAAATAATTATGACACATTTAAATATATAGTATACATTCTATTAAAGCTACATATAAAACTCTCGGGATTAAAGTATTAGTTATGACGAAATGCTGTTTATAGTAAATTGCTGAGATTAACTAATAACACAAGTTATTGTAGTTTAATTCAAAGATGTATAATTCGATCGTCGAATCTTATTTCTGTGCTTTGTTCGAGCTTAAACAAAATTTAAAGCAACTCTAAATAAAGAGATAGAATCACGGAGTTTGAGGTTAATTTTATTAGTGGTGGAAGTAAATATTTCTTTTTAAACTGTATGCAAATAAAATAAAATGAAGAAAAGAAAAGGATTTCTCTGTAGATTTTTGGCAATGTTTTTGTATCCAATTCACACAACAGGTTATTCAACAAGAAATAAATAAAGATCATATGAAAAGTTGAAAAGATCATTGTTAATCCGTCCCTACAAGAGATTGTGTTTCCACATTCAGACTCGAATTTCATCGAATGGATTCAAACATCATATCTATATTTAAATGTGCCACCGATATTTGTGAAATGCTATTCCGTAAATGCCCCTAATGCAGTCAACTAAAGTTGTCTTTTACAGGTGATATGTTCTTAGTTTAATACACTATAGAAGATTACACTTTGTAGAATTTCTAAATTAAATTTCGGCTGTGCATCATTTTGTCTTAATCATCTGTTATAGGCGTCATCTTTATCAAGTTAATAATTACAAACAGCGAATGTTTTGATAATCTTACAAACACACTGAGTATCTAACATCATATTTATTTTTCTAGCAGACCTTTTATTTCTCGAAAATTCAAAAATGCAATATTTTTAAGGCAATGGAAGTTTTTTATTATAAATTTCGAAATTTCATGTTAAGCAAATAGGATATTTTTTCCGTTTTAAATAAAATATTTTTCATTTATTCAATTGCTTTTATTTGCTTTTTTTTAAATACTCTAATTTATTTCTGTTTGAAAATATCTTTAATCCTGTTTTAGAAGGTGAAGAGTTAACAAGTATATTTTTTATCTCATTCTGCTTCTTTTATCCTTGTTTTAAAATTTCCGGTTACGAAACATAAAATCTGCAATTTATCGGCTTCCAACTGACAAGTTGACTGTAGAACTCTATCCGCGGGCCCTTTTGTTTCACTCAGAATTACCCTACATAGTCAAGTGCTGACGTTAATTAAGATTGCCTTCTTGAAATCTGTCAAGTTCAAATTGCAGTTCCGTTTGGAACATCGCTTGTGAGGTCAAAAAAAAATTTAGCAAGTTTCAGGATATTTTTGTTAGGGCAGGTGGTGAACCTTAAAAAATTCAAACTAATTAGAAAAGGCTTTATTTAGCTATTTATAACTGATGGTTATAAGATAATGATTCGATTTCCAAAGTATTGTATTTGCTATTCTTCTGAAAATCGAATTTTTTTTTAATCAACTATTATTTCAAATAAAGTATGCAGTAGCGAATATATATAATAATTAAATATGTGTATGATATTAAAAGAAAATCAGGTTCTTCTTCAGTTTGTTGTTCCCAATAAAGTAGAGCGTTAGCAAATGTCCGATTTAATAAAATATATGTGTGATATTAAATGAAATCGGATTTTTTTTCAATCTATTGTTCCAATTAAAGTAGTACATGAACATATAACTCTATGAATTAGATATATGTATAATTTTAAAGAAATATTAGTTTTCTTTAAAATAAGGAGGATTTTAATGTATAGAAAAATGCAAAAATTGTATCAAGATTCTTGTATTTGTCTTTACTTTTGACAGAAATAAGTAATTAATTACTTAAAATAATCTCAAACCTCTTTAATATAAAAAGTATGAATAGTATTGTACATATATGGAAATGAGAATTTAAAAAATAACAAAGCTTGCATTGGTTGTATAATGATTAAATTCTTTGTATGTGAATTGGATTTATTGTAATTTAGCCCATTACAGTCCTCTACTCTGCATTCCAATTTAAGGGGGAAAAAGAGTTAAAATTTATGAAATAATTTTGATAAATACATTTTTTGTTTGCATTAAAGCCAATATTTAGGGTGTTTTGGATAGTGTTTTAAAAAATTATTTTTAAAAAACGAAGCCTTCTTTGACGAAATCTACATCCTGCGTATTCAAATCTTATTATTTTATAAAGTAACCAAAAGAATCTACACCAAATTATGAAAATTTCGAATAATTCTCTCTAATTTTCCAAATAATTCATCATGTGAAAAATTATTGTAGTAATGAAATTAATAAAACAAAAGGCATTTATAATCAATATTATTCATTTTTTGCATTTTGTAGCATTATTAAAAAAACTCGGGGACATTTGAAAGAAGAGAAACTAAAAATGTCTCCATGCAATGAATGTAATGTATCATAATACTGTTAAGAACTTTCCTATTTCTGAATTATGGACTTATAATGAATATTTTGAATTATAATAATCAAAAACTTTTCCAGCCAATTAATTTCAAATGTCAATAAAGTAGATTTCGTTCATTACTAATGAAAATTTATTATGTTTGATAGTGAGAGAAATTCTAATTGCAGAATTTCAAAGATATCACAAAATATCAGTGTCGTTTATTTAGGCGTACATTTCTGAACTGACCTAAAAAAATTAGGATGTTAAAGATGTGATTGGAAAGTGTGAAGTACTGAGTTGTCATCTTAAATTTAATAACAGAACAATAAAATATTAATAAGCACAATAATTAAATGCGTTCATTATATTGAAAAAATAGATAAAAGTACTTACACAGATACAAAATTTATTAAATGATCTTGAAATGAAATAAGGTTCTGAAAAAAAAACTTAATTGTCTAAAGAGCAGAAATAAGTTCATATTAAAAAATATTAATGGGCCTATTATGTATATGGGCCCATATACATTATGGGCCTATTATGAAACCGCTTATTTCAATCAATTTAAAATCTATCAATTAAGGCAACTATCTTTAAACCAATGAAATTTAACGCTGTTACAAAAAAATTAGTGGATGAAAACATAAAGTTAAAAAATATTAAAACTTTCAAATATTAAGGTAGATGGCGGTAATGCGGAGATGTGTAAATTCTTCAAAACTAATAAAAGTGAAATAGATCACGGTTATAATCTGTAAATTTATAGTTTTATTTGTCAACAATATTGGTTCATCATCTAAAAAATGAGAAGTTTTGATCCTTTTTTTAAAAAAATGTTTTATAATTTCTATGAAATAAAAACTTTTTTAATTTAAATTTTAATCTATTTGACATTACTAATTAGTGTTTATTGTTGTTGCTACTTATGGCACTTTACAAGCCTGCAGATGAACTGCAGAGATTTAAACCGAGTCTATAATGGCTTCTGAGATCAATGCCTCTGAGCACCCGTGGGCAGAAGTTTGACTTCTCTCTCATAGGAAAATGGCGCACACATTCGCTTGCATAACCCCGTTTTTACTGGGGAGGGACTCTTTCACACAGCTCACAGACAGAACACAGGATAAAGAACAACCATACCCGGAACTCGAACCCTGGATTCTAATTCAAGGCTGCTCATAGACCAGGACGCCGACATTAATTAGTGTTCAAATTTGCTAAATCTGTTCTGCTTGTTAACGCCAAAACTCATTTTAGAAAATGCACTTAAAAATATGCTTACCTTTCTTGCAAGGAATAGTTATTTAAATTTGAATAATCTATCCAGAGCTAGAGAAATAATATTTGTAAATTATATGTCAGAAGAAAAAAAAAGCATATAAATATTGAAATGAAATGAATAATAAATTATCTGAATCGAGATGATTAAAGAAACTTAGGGGTAATTGAGATCGTGCCAGTTATCGAATTTTCTGATTAGCGTCAAGTTGTTGATAAATGCTGTTCCAACTATACAATTTCTTCCTATTTATAAATGGTTTCAATAAAAATTTTAAATATCGATATATATTTCGATATATATTTTCACTAAATTTTTTTAAAACTCTAATTTTAAAAGATAAGTGGTAACGATAAGATAAGTGATACATGAAACGAATAATACTGTCTTAAAAAAGAAGAAAATTTTATAAAAAAATAAATATTTTTTTTTTGGATATCAAAGAATATTTCAGTTGAGAGAGTCGGAACTGACTAAAATCAAAATATTCATTGCAAATATTCTCTCTAAGATCAATTTTTTTTCAAATGATAAGGATATCTATTCGAATTGATAAAGACTAATGATTTCTTTGAAATTATAATGGCACATAATAGAAAATTTCAAACCTTTATTTCTGTACTAAATCTCTCAGTGTTTTAATTATATCCAACGCTGAGTCCATTAGAGCATATTTAAGATGAAATCTAGAGAATTACGTGGGAATTTAGAATAAATCTCGAAGTGGTGCATTTTGACGAAAAAACTTTTATATGAATATCGAATACAAAAAATCTAAATGGATCATATATTGTTTCTGGTTATTTCGGAATGCTCTGTAGGATAAATTCATCTATTCAACAAAATAGAATGAGGACAGTAAGACAAAAATCGATTTATATTGATACTTATGAATATTTTTTCATGAAAAAATACAATTCTGTAGATATTAGTCAAACCTTTACTTAAGTAGAGTTTTTCTTTTTAAAAAAAAATTATACTTAAGCAGTTATGACCATTTTGTTAAAAACTTTTTATTTATTATCAAAAATAGAAAAGCATCGTTTTTATTTGAATTACATGTTTGAAATTTTTTTAATAACTGTATATTCAAATACTATGATGCTCTGAATAATTTGATCATTAATATTTAAATATTTCTCTTTTTTTAAAATTGTTTTCTTTTTCTTTGCCATCCAAAAAATATGATTTTTTTAAATAATCAATTTAAAATAATCTCCCAGCGCTTTATTTACTAAAACTGAACACTCATTAAGAAGATTATTCGTTCGCATATACTGAGGGCAATTCTTTTCACTTTTTGCCTCTGGATCAATCAAAAGTTGCATTTTATTAAATATCATTTAGTTCAAAAAGATTTAAAAGTTTTAGTTATTTATCGGAAATCTAGTTTTTCTCCCAATAACGGAATCTTTATTGTTGCTAAACTTCTACGACGCAAAGATTTAATAGAAATTTAATGTTATAAATAACGTAAAATTTAGTGCACACGTTTCCCAGTTCGTTAAACTTGCGTGGGTTTCTATATTGCTGGGCTAAGCCATAATCAAATCAATTTCCCGCATTTCTTTCCTATAATTTCCCTCCATTGTGTAACGTTTAAAAGAACGAAAAAAGTCGTCTGACAGGAAGGAGAAGAAAAAAAAGGACCTAATCTTTTAATAACTTCACCCCCACTATCCCCCATAATGGTCGGTCAAAACTCCTGTAGGAGAGAATTAAGGAATCTAATTTCAGAAAAATTCGTAAATCTCGTGAGTGTTCAATATCCTGGGTGACCAGTCAGAAAACGAGCTCCTCGTTTCTTGTTCGAACCTTTTATTCTTTGCTTTGTTCTATTTTTTTAATGGTCCTCCGCTGCTCGCTTGAACTGCCTCGATCAAAAGTTTTACCACCTTCAAGTTCAAGGCCGATTGTTAAATCACACGTTATTTCATTGTTTTCCATTGATGGTCTGAAAAAACGAAATATCCGCTAGGCCTTTGTTGGGCCTCATACGTATAATATAAGAGGCTTAACTTCAGACATGTACTTCAGAACAGCAAAGTAAGTGTCTAATCTGGAAATTGTTGCCTTTACCTTGTTTTTTCCGGTTAGTTCCTACTTAATACGGGAAGTCGTGAAAAATATTTACACCTGAAAACAAAAGCTCCGAAATAATAGATTTATAACGGATAAAAAAAACTTTCGAATTTTCAACTGCAGAATTGAATGTCCAGTTTCGTCTGAATAACCAATCATTGAATAAGTTTTACTCATAATCCTATCTGCTGTATTTTATCGATGATGCTTAAAACATACTTTCAAGGAATAAAAATTTTGATTATCACTTTTAGTGGTTGGTTGATCGATTTGTCAGATTACAATCATACTTTTTAAAGTCTGCTTTGAATAATAGCTAGAAATCTTAAAGACTTCTAAGATTGAAAAAAAAATTAATACGAATTTGAAATGAGTTCTTTTCATGAATTAATATTACTTTTTTAATTTAATCATTAATCTTTGAGAAATGACTAAAGTTTTTAAGATTTTTAATGCTTGGATTAAAAGAATTAATCCTCTGTATTATTAAGATTCATTTAGAAATGGTATTTCTTTCAATGGATGATTGATCATAGGCATTCTATGTTAAAGATTAAATATTTTTATTAAACAAAAAAAATTTATAAATATTATGTTAATAAGGATTCCGTAGAAATTTTTAGTTTATCATATTTGATGAACTCAATTGTTAATCTAGGATTTTAAAAAATCATTATGGATGCATTCGTTATTTGTTTCCAATCTTTTCCATTAAAACAATACACTGTTTAATAAAAAAATACACGAACAAGAATTCTTATGTGGTAAAAAAATCAGACTTTTCGCTAAATTATTAGCACAAAGATATAACTTCAACATTGATGTGGGGTAATGCAAAATCCACGAGACTTGGAATTGGGGTGGGGATTCATCGTTCGAAATTAGGGAAGAGAAGTTATTGGGGAAACTGCACACGCAATTGGTCAGGGCGTACTTTTTTGTCGTGTTCCACTCGATTCTCGATCAATGGTGAAGTTCTAGTAAGACAGACAACGCAACTGCCAATGACTTTTAAGCTGAGAAGTGTCAAAAATGAGTCATTTTTTTAAAAAATATTTTTCTAGAGGCGAAATAAATAAGTATGTGAAAAATAAAATATTATCATAATATCAATACTTAATCAAGTGAAAATCAATTTTACTTGATTGAGTATTTTACTTCGAAGTAATTTTGCTCAGGATCCCATATATTTCGTTATGCTCACTTAAATAATAGAATGTTTAAATAGCCCCTAACCGCTGTTTCAATAGCACTGCATACCAACCCGGATACCGAGTAGTCTGAAATCATAACAGATAAAAGCATAATTTCAAAATTTAATAAATTAAAATAAAAAATACATTAATCTAATATAAGTCTTTAATACACTAAAAGCGTGAGGAAATATGAAATCAAATTTATCTCACTGCAAACGATAAAGATGTAAAAAAAAAAGATCTGCTTCTCTGAATTTGTCGCCTGAGTTGTACCAGCAGCAATCTCGTTTTTCATGATTGACGTTCAAGACTCTACTGCATCCAAATTTCGTTATGTAAGAGATCTTAGCAAGCGTTATATTTGACGACATAAGTTCTAGAGAATAACATCTAATAAATTTAACAGAGAGCTCTACGTAAGAGCTCTAAAGAAAACGTAAGATAATTTGAATAAAAGTAGAGTTGTCAAGAAGGGATCAAGTTTTCTTGAAATTACCTTCATTTCTGATTTCAGGATCCCATCATTAATACAAGAAACTTTGTGTGGAACAGGAATATTAAATGATTTGTTGTTAAATGATTTAAAATTGTTCAACTGATTATCTTTCAGTTTTTAAACTTCTACTTAGAAATGTTCATCTAAGTTTTAATGTATGTCGATATAATATATGTTTTATGCAATAACTAATATTTTACCTTTCTAATAAAGGTAAATTTTGTAATAAATTGACATATGTCAAATCCAATCCAGTCCATCTGGTATTTAAATGTAACAAGGAAAAAATTTTATATAGTTAGAGTCACGGTTTTCATAAAATACGTTTTCATTTTAGTTCTATGTCATAATTTACATGTGTAATTTCAGTGAAATGGTAATGTCTGTTTCAAACGGAGCTCTAAAAACTGAGCTACGCTATTTGCAGTTTCTTACAGCATAAAGGTAACTGCGAATAGAATCTCACATTAAACTACATAAGAAATCGATACCATAACCTTTTTCTTCCACTAGACTTAAAAGGCATTACAAAACGGAGTCTGTTGAGGGAATTTAATATGTCAAGTAAATATAAATTGATCGTATTATTTATTCCTATCAAAAATTAAGCACCTAAAAATTTATTTCGCTTTTTTTTCTAATAGTAGTAATAATAATCTCTTAATTACTAATAAATAATCAATAAATCATAGTTTTGATGAATTTTTCCTAGAATAGCTAATATTTTATAGTTAATATTAATAGTTAATAATATAAGACAAACCTTCAATAGTTAATATTTTATACGAATGCCTATCTGTATATACCCTATTACTTGTAATCTGAAGTTATCTATGTATGTACTAAAAGATACTAGTAACTAGAAATTGATATTGATATTGATATATATTGATATTGATATATAAACAAAATATTGATCTTGATGGTATAATGGCAGCAGTTTTACAGCTACTTAACAAGCCATATTGATGATTTAATTATATTCTCGAAAACACTTGAGATACTAGTAACAGGAATCAAAATATTGATCTTAATGTGATGATGGTCCCAGTTTTGTTGCTATTTAACATGCCCCATCGACGATTTAATTGCATTCTTGTAGAACCTTGAGATACTAGTAACGGGAAACAAAATATTTATCTTGATGTGATAAGGGCATCAGTTTTACTCCTACTTAGCATGTCACATTGAAGATTTAATTACCTTGTAAAATCTTGTGAGTGCAAGATCAATGGGCCGCACAGTCTCGCAATACTTTTCTCCAAAAAAATTAAAGTATTTCCTGTCGAATAAATAGATTAAGGTGAAAACAATTTTTTTTTGTTATCTTAGTACTCAAATTTAATATTTTTTTCAATGTGAAGTGCCTTTGTAAGTCTATACGCTCTTTTAAAAAACCACAAATAAAAATTAAAGTATTCGACATTGTAAACATTAAATCATCCATTAAGCATCCGACATTTTTACAGTAAACAAGATAAATTCCCATTTAATGCCTCCAATTCTTTAAATCAAAGCAAATGGAATTTCCTTTGTCTTGAGGGGTGAAATCAACAAGGTCATCATGGAACATTTAAAGTATTTCAACCTTTCCTCGTTTTTCCTTTCTTTTTTTCCCAAGCTTTAGTTCTAACTCATCCATAGGGTTTTATCGAGGAGTAATCTTAATTGAAATTGATCTTTTATTCAGATTATATTATACAGTCACAAGAATTATTCTTTGATATATTCTTTGTTGGATATATCAAATATATTTGCTGGATTTATATTTGTTGTTATATTATATTCTTTCTTGGGAAAACTATTTGTTTTAAGGGGTAAACAACGATCAGTCTATGTCTACGTTTTTTTATTTTAAAAGAAATGCCGCAGAACACTAAACAAGACAATGTCCCGGGAGGAGAGGGAATGACCGCATGCAATCCGGCAACAATTGTAACTAATTAACTGCATTTGATTCACTAGTGTAGGTTTTACTTAATATGATTGTGTACAAAGTCTCTTGTGTAGAGTTGACATCTCGAAACTGAAAATCCATTTCACTGCAATCCCTCTCTGATTCAAAATTTATTATAGGAAAACTTGGGCGTTTTTTTTTTTTTTTTTTGAATTTTACGAAAGTTGGAAAAAGGTATAATTTGACGTTCTTTCTCGTTTATATATCATCTACTGAAAAGAAAATCAACAAAAATTCAGTTATGAATGCCAATTTTCCGTTTTCATTTCATAGTTTAAATTATCTGCACTATTTTTTATGCATTTTTTACTATATTAAAAATTTATAAAATAAAATAAATTTTCTAAGAAGGCAAAACTTCTGCATCGTGTGTGTATGTATGAAAAAGAGAGAGAATGAGAGTTTTAACATTCCTCGAAGAAACAATCATTCAATTCTTTGAAAATGCTTATCCTTCCCAATTTTAACCGAATGGTCAATTTTTTTTTTCTTTTTATTTATTTTTTTTCCGAAAATATGATATGAACAGTGCAGCAAGCCAAGAATAAAAACAGAGCGCAAAAAGACAGCATGAGAAAGTACTTTGAATTTAAATCGCTTCAGAAAGGAGCTTTTTGATTCTAGAGGAAAATTTACAACTCGCAACTCGAAGATTACTCATATAAAAGCTGGAGTTTGGATGATAAAGAAAAGTGTTTTAGATCAAATCTACTAGAAAACTGATTAAAACAAAAAATGGTGATTTATTCCAATGGATCTTAGCAACATATATTTTCACGAATTACACAAATACTGTTATAATAATAAGATTATAACGACATCTAGTATCCAAAACATATGACAACAAGGGGAACATTTAATTAACTTACTGGTTACGATAACATTTAGACATTATCTATCATGACTTTCTTATTACATCTGAATTAGTTTTGTGGTAGTAAAGTCCTAAGTCAGCGAATGGTCAGACTTTAAAAACATTCTCTATTTATTATGACATCTCCGCACTTTTTTAGTTATATAACAGTTGGTATTTATATAACCAGAGTGAGTTTATAAAACTCAATTCTGATAATATTAGTAAGATTTTAAATCGTAATTTAGATAACATTATTTCTACAACTTGAATAAAAAAAATGAAAATAGTAAAGATGATCTGTTGATGTAAGTTGGGGTCTAACTTTGAGTTTAAATATATGCTGATTTTGATTAATTTATGGAAATGTTTAAGAAAACAGATATATATCATATTTTTCATGAACAAAAATACAAAGCTAATATATTAAAATAAAACTTTTATATTGAACGAAATTATTTAGCTGTGAGTGCTTTCACAAAATTTAACAAACTTGTTTGACTGCTCAATATTGTTGCCCTTCTAATGCAATATTTCTTCATGGCAAACTAATTTTCTTTAATTGATGCTTATAGTTATCATTACTTTATTATTAGCTAAATTATTTTTATGGTTATTCATTTTTATTATTAGCTTAATTATTATTTATAGCTATTACTATTTTATTATTAGTTAAATTATTGTTTTATATTTTATTTAATATTATTAATTATTGATGATTTTTATAGTTAGAATTAGTTTAGCAATGGAGTGTATTTACTCTAAGTTCTGTAATTTCTTTTAGAAATGTTTCTACTTTTTATGTCTCTCTTGAAATTGTCTTTGTTATTATAGTGGGTCAGAGTGGTCAACTTCTACAGTAGCGATTTTCTCATGTATTTTTATAGCTGATCGCCTGTCAATTATTTACTAATTCCTTTTTAAGACTCTTTTACAAAACTCATATCAACTTCTATATATTGAACTTATTGGTAAAATTGTTAATCCTTTTTAGATGAGCAATTTAAACATTTTCTGATGTTGTTTACACATTGTGAAGGCGCTGGTAATGATGAGAATCAGGAAACGAACTGCAGGAAAGAGAGTGGAGCAGTTGAACGGCGGGAGAGACAGTGCATGAAGAAAGTGTGGATGTTAGGAGCTCGATGATGATGTCCTTATATTAAATTTTATTATATTGTCTCTTGTATGTTGTCCTATTTGAATGTCAATTAAATGTTGTTAAAGAATTAAATTTGCTGTCACACCAATTATTCTAGTTTACATCTGCTAATAAAAAGGACAGTCTCTGCCTTACTTATTTTTCATGATGAGAAATAGAAATTTGAAAAACTCGGCAGCACCGATACGCATGTTTTAAAAAAGATAAATTTTCTTGTTATTTCCGTCATTTATTTATATGTCTGAATTTTGCGTTTGTGTTATATTTTAAAACTAAAAATATTCTAAGTGGAGTAAAAAAATAAAGAACTGCTTAGTTAGAGTTAACATTTATTAGTATATTTTGGAAGAATATAATTATTCTGCGAAGGGAATGAGAAAGTCAAAAATCTTCAATATTTCCAAGTAGAAACAACCGTAAAATCATAACAGTTTCAATTATTATAAGACATTTTAAAGCTTCGGTTTGCCATTTCAAATCAATATTTGGAGGGAGGGAAGAGTCATTTCAAATCTGGCTTTCAAACCGCCTCATAAAAACTATTTTCTAATATTCTTCTTACGCGTATGTTTCTAATAAAATAATTTTTACTTGTTATCATCATAAAGCTTACTATTATAAAAATTTTGAATTTTCAGTTACAGTATAATAAAACGAAATTAAAATTTATTGTTTTTTTTTAATTTCTTTAATTTCGAAATGTTTTCAGAGTTTATTAAAAGAAAAAATAAACAGCTTTAATTAGTTAATAGTAAAAGAAAATAGTTATTAATGTTTAGGTTCATCTAGCAATAGTAAAATAATAGCATTAATATTTTTTTAAAAAAAATCCTTGGAATATATATCGTAAAATAGATTTATCTACCTCGTAACTGTTTACCATATCAAGCTATGCTGTCGCAACAATTAAAATCAGAAATATTAGTTAAATGCTGTAAATCTAATGATTAATGTTTAAGAAGAATCAGGAATATCAACACTTCATTGAAAAGATTTGCATTACGTAACAATTTTCTCACAACTAGAATCTCGCATATCTTTTAACATATACAGTACATCCATGAGTATTCGGCCAAACGTGGCAGAAAGCAAACCTGATAATAATAAAAAAGCCAAATAGATCGTAGTTCTATGAATTCATTTCTTTGCCCACTAATATCAGAAGACAAGATCTTTATTGAGTACTAAGCCCACCACTTATCTCAATGTGAACGCAGCCACGGCCTCGTGAATCATAGAAGCAGTTGATGAGATGGTGTCAATTTAAAATAGAAAGATCTGTACTAATAGTCTGTCTATGCTTATATACTTCACTGCACGTTTCAAGATTTTATTAAAGAAAAGGTAAAGAGAAATAAAGTGATAAAACTATTTTAACATAAATTCTATAATTAATAACTTAAATGAGGAAACATAAACAAAACATTAACGATAATTGTAGGCTAATTCTTAAAAAAGTATATCTCAAACTAATTTTACTTTTCCCTGATAAATGCTTATACAGACATGAAAAGATAACCAAAAGGTTAAAATCAAAACTTATAGTTTTTAGGTTCTGAAATTGTCTTTAATAGATGCATTGCCTTCCTCATTTTTAATTACGATAAAAGAAAACTAGACGATGTATTACGGAAGCCGGATAGTTGCAAGCCTGATACTCAAGAGTGTACTGTAGCTCAACTTTATGTGACTATGTAAGCTGTGGAGTCCTTTTGCCCTGAAAAATGCCTATTGAATTCTGGAAATAAATTGGAAATGCACATCTGACGAGTATTACAAGGCTAAAAATTGTCCCCACATTAACAAAATAATATCACAGTAATCAAATGCATTTTTCTAAGGAGACAAGGGAATATTGCTATGAATGGGGAGAAAATGTTAAATCGCAGGAATCGTCTTAAACAAAATTGCTCAGGAAATCGGCGAGTAAAGTTTTCCAAATTGTAACCTCGAGCCCTCTTATAAAACTGATATTCTGCAGCTAAAAATTTGGATCTTGGGACCATGAGAGTCCAGATTTTTAATTTGAATTGCGCAAATGAGTTCGAAGTGTGGTAAAAAATGAATATGCATTTTTAATAACTTTTCTCCCGACTGATTAAAATCAACACTTGAAATAGAATTACGTTTTAGTAAAATGATCAGAAATCAAATTTGATTAATTTAAGTCTTTGAGATTTTGAATTCTTGTGTATTCATGAATTCAGAATTACCGACTGACATAGAACCAACCCTTAGACATATTTAATTCAAAGTTTCGTAAAAAGCTACATTTTAGATATTAAAGCCTATTATAGTCCCCCTGTTGTTTAACTTATCCCATTTACATGCATGCGAATATTCATGGATGTTGGCACTCTATAGCCCTGATCGTCTAACTTAGAGCTACCAAATTTGGCACATATGTAACTTGGAGGGAGGGAACGTATACCTGGGATGGTCTTTAGAAATCTTAATTAGAATTATGAGTAATTAGAAATCAAGCGAGATTTTAACATTTTTCTGCATTAATTTCTGAAAACTTTGTCACAAAATAATTTTGCGCCATTTCAAAATTTAAAGAATTGTCAATAGCCCCAATTTAAAAGACGTGTGAATTTTTCTTAAATTTCGAGAATTTTTTTAAAGATTTTTTTTTGTAATTTCCAACAATAGACTATATATTTTCTCCTAAAATTCAAACCCCTTCACAATTCCTACTATTATTTCACACTCTCCCTTTATATATTTATATATCTTGTTCAAATTTTCAATCATTAATAAAATACTTTTTATTCATCCACTCAAATTCAAATACAATTTTTTAAACTTGTAGTGAATGACACTTGATGTTAATATAGTTTTTTTTTATTTTAATCCCTAAATTAAGTTTAATTAATTTTTAATACTTTAAATAGAGTTTTAGCAGTTTGTAATGAAATTTGAGATCAACAGGCTGTGACTCATTCTATAAAAGGAAGAATTTCAGTATTTTTCACATGAAGGCGAGGAATTCGAGTCCCATTCTTGCGATGAAAAATTATAGAACAATGTCAGCTTCATAAGTTAGAAATGAAAAAAAAAAATGGAAATCGAATTAATTGTAACAAATAAAAATAATAGTCCTATACCATAAATAGAATGGAAAATGGAAATTCGTTTTCTATTTTGCCACTTAATATTGTGATTATGTCATACGTATGTACATATTTATATTGACAGTAATTATTTAATAAAAATTAACTAAAATAAAAAAGTCTTTGTTGACTTAAGTTGGAACTGAATTTTAAATTTTTTTCTATTATTTTTTATTATTTCAGTCTTCAAATATTTAGTCACGTTTTTTTTTTTTTTTCATGCTAAAAACTGAAGAAGCAGAATTTTGTTTAATATTTGGGCAGCTTACAAAGCATATCAAAAAGTGATAGCAGTATCGCGAAATTTTGATTAGTATTTACATTTGTTACATTATGTTTACTTTTGGGTATTTACGTTTTTAATAGAACTTTGATGTTATTAATTTCTCTTCAATAGAAAGATTCACTTACATAATAAATGAAACTTAAGTAAGACAAATAAAATATCATGACGTGAAAATTAGACAATTTAGAGGAATCGTGGATATGTTATATTGCAACGGTAAATCAAATACACCCAATATTCCCAGCGAAACAGCTGATCTCTTCGGGCGATAAGTTATTAATACTAGCAAATATTAATTCCAAATAATAAAACCAATAACAACCCAATAAATACAATCTATTAAAATATTATATCCAAAGAACACTACTACTACTATTTCCTACCGAAATAATGTTTACTAATTTAATAATCAAAAATGGAATATTGTTGGCCCTTAATCCATTTGCCCTTTATTTGCTTATAAAGATTATTATAGTTAATTTCTGTTCCACTATAGATGATACCATAATTACACAGATCATTCCTGATTGATCACCGAGACATTTAAATTAGATTTTATATATAAAACAATATACTAAAACTTAAAATTTCATAAACATAAATTTCAAAATATGAAAACATTTTAAACAAAAATCTGATAGGACCAAAAAAAGAGACTTTTTAAAAAAAGAGTTTCTTGTTAACAATGGGAAAACTTAAAAAAAACATAAAAATATGGTTAATACTATAACAGTTGTCTTATATAAAAAAAACTACTTCCGCCTAATTAAATGAAAATCCTTTTATTTTAGTTTAAAACTGAAAAGCAGAACTGAGCAACTTATATGTTTCATCGATTGAACTTAAATTCGGTTGAGCAGCTACTGTATACATGCTTTAATTCCATTCTTCCGTGTTATTCATTTTTAAAACAGTTCCATTGTTATAGAATGTCACGTAAATTCGAAATAGAGCATCTGGAAGATACGCGACGGTCATCCATCTTCCCCATTCGTCTTCAGTGCCACAATTCTTTTTTTCAAAGAATTCGATGTTTATTTTAAGATCGATGAAACGTGACAGGTATGTAGGGGTCGTTTGGTTAATGGTAAATTTGCTTTATGAATTCATGAGAACACAATAAACTGGAAATCTTTGTGTAATAACTAAGATAAATGCTTTTGTTTCTCTGATTTTGTTTTTCCATTTTAATCTGCATGGCTGATTGTGGTATTGTTAATCGATTTTATTGCTAAATGATAAGTAAGTTCATTGTTTAATCAGTGAGTCTTCCAAATGGCAGTGATAAACATATACATTCAATGAATAGTATGATTTATGATACTTTGCTTGATAGGGCTCATTGGTGAGATTAAAAGGTACAATTAGACTGGCAAAGCGATTCACAACTTCAAAAGAGGTTGAGAATCGAATGTTTACTATCTCGAAAAAAGAAATAAGAATGACCCCGATAATTCAGTGCTACCTCAATTTTTGTTTTCTCATTCGAAATTGAATAAACTGTCCGTATTTTCCAGCTTCTACTTAAAAACATTCCAACCATTCCAACTTAGATACAAATAGTAATTCAATTGAATTTTTTAAAAAATTAAAGAAGATTCATGTTTTAATGTGAAATATAGTAGCATAATAATATTTCAACCTTTATTTACTTTTATTTGAAAAATTTCAAACACTTAGCAGCCATTTAATGTTAATAAAATGAAAAAAAATTATAATATTGTTACAATCATGTGAGTGTAAATCCAATCCCATGATTAAAACGATGATAAATTTTATAAATACTTATATACTTTACTTATATACAAACTACTATTATAAATTCATTCAGTCCCATTTTTATATATTAGTCTAATTTTTATCTGATGTCAAGATTTCTTTTAAAACGTCATGACGATATTATTTAACAGTATCTGTATGAAAATCTATCAATAAACTCAAAAGTTTTAAAAAATGATTTGACTGCCAGCATTACTAAATATTTTTGTTGGAATAAAAAACAACTGACGTGTGTGTGTGTGTGTGTGTGTGTGTGTGTGTGTGTGTGTGTGTGTGTGTGTGTGTGTGTGTGTGTGTGTGTGTGTGTGTGTGTGTGTGTGTGTGTGTGTGTGTGTGTGTGTGTGTGTGTGTGTGTGTGTGTGTGTGTGTGTGAAGTGGCACAAAAAAATTGAGAGTACCCCTTACTTTCACTTGATAAATCCAACTTCCAATATAAATAGCATATTATCGAGAAGTGCAAACATGTTTAACAATTGTTACACTTGAAAAATATGGATTGATTTAAAGTAAAAATAAAATGCAATGAGCAAAAAACTTATAAACTGAACATTTTCAGAAGTATTTCATGTAAAGATACTCAGATTTTCACCTCAAAAAATTAAGAGTACATCTGTGAAATTTTTGCAATATCCCTCATAAAAATAAAGTGTCACTGCTAAGTTGCATGTCTTTTGATTTTTATAATGACCTCTAATTATTTTTGTACCGATTTTATCAGTTTTTGAAGGTCTCTGAAGATATTTCAAGCGATTTTTCTTGCAACACTAGTTTTAAATGGGTTTTGTCTCTAATTTTGGGATTTTGAACCACTTTGTCGAGTATGGCACACAATATATGATAATATTCAATGACATTGATGTCGGGGTAGTATGT
>JAPMOQ010004597.1:591334-620787 GCA_026543055.1 Argiope trifasciata | reverse complement strand
ATATATATATATATATATATATATATATATATATATATATATATAATTTTGCTAAAATGCGTTACAATTAGAAAAAAGTTTTACGGAAATAAATCTCAAAATAACATAAAAATTATTATTATTTTGATAAGTAGTGTAATAATTACATGAAAGCTAATAAAGAAAAGCACGAAATTTTTTATTAATATTAAATTAAAAATTGAATTCAGAAATTTTTCTTAATGAGCACCTGCTGCTGAGAAAGTAAATTTGTTATCACCACGTCCAGCTGTCTGCTCTGTAGAACGTTTTGAACGAATTTTTTATCATGTATATTGTCGAATTTACAATTAATATTCCAGCTTATAAATATTATCATGTTAATAGTAAATAGATATAATTAAAAAATAGCTTCAAAAAATTTTCGTTTCTTACTTTTCTGGCACATATTCTATACGTGTAAAAAATAATATTGTTTTCTTCTTCCGTTTCTTCTCTAATTAAGGAAAATGTCTGTGTACGTTCGCGCTCTACAATTCCCATTGTTTGACTTGACATATTAGGCAGAAGTATGAAGGCAGGAGTATGCATCACAAAACAATATTAGAAATTTAAACAAATTAGGATAAGCTTTTTTAGGATAAGTTTCAAAAATATTATTGCACAAAAATAATTTTTAAGCCATTAAAAAATTATCTTTTAAATAATATTATTTTTATTATCTTTAAATTTTCCTTTACATTTTGTTTTTTAATGAAATATTTTTTACATAATTTTTAACAATATATTTCATTGAAATGAAATTGGAAATTCTTTTCAGTACTTCATTTGAAAACTATAAATGAATGCGTTAATGTGACCGTTCATTTGATAAGACTCTATGTTAAAAAAGTAACATGCGGCTGTTGACTAAAGCTACGGTGAAACAAATATCAATATAAATCATAACAAATTTAAATTAACGAGAAATCAATTTGAAATTAGTTGAATTTGACACAGCTCTTACAGGTTGGTTCAATATATACGAGTCTGATCTTCCTGCGTAATAGATTTCGTTCAGATAGCTGTGATGCATAGTGCTTGATAGATTCTACGAGTCAAATATTTAATAGTACAATTTTTTTCCATTGTTGAAAGTTATGGAAAAAAGACTCAATTTACACAATTTGGAATTAATCAGAATAAGAAATTACTAAACAGTGAAAGACATGTTTAATGATATTGTAATGTCACAGAATTAATAAGATAAAATGGCTTTAATTTCTATCACAATTTCACTTTACTGTCTGTACCATGTTCATGAAGCTCAGCACAAGGGATTCAATTATAAACGCAATTAATATTATTAGCTATCTAGCTGCCTGCCAAACATGGCTGTTAGTGAATAAAATCATATAATCATGTTGTAAGGCCTTTGAATGTAATTATGTTTCTTTAATTTAATTTGTAATTGAATACAGTTTTGTTTCGTTAGCTCGGACTAGCAGTTATGAATAGTGCAGTAACAAGAAGTTTCGGGAAAACTAAGACACTGCAGATTTTAAGTTCTCTGTCTGGCTTGATGCATATCCCACCTCAATAACTACAGCATCTTAGGTTGTTCAAGAAATCTCATCTCATTTTCTTTTTTTTTTTTAAGTTAACAGAAAAAGGTACAGTGTGTTAAAACTGAAAAATCCATTAATTAAAGTAAAAGGAAAGAATATTTTTCTATTAATGCAAAGATAATGTCATCCTAAAAGATAGTCGAGAGAAAAGAAGGGAAAATTTGGTTCATTCGGAACATTTAGTTTAATTTGTCAAAAAGAGAAATTCCTAATATTCAAAGAAATTACGATACAAAATTTCTATCATGCTTTAAAAAACGATCCTACAATTCATTCTAAAAATCAGATAAATAATCCTTCGAATGATAATTTTAAAAAAAATCTAGTTTGTAGTTTTATGTAATTATTTATATGGGAATACTTTTCACACTAGTAAGGAGAAATGGAAAACCCCGGGATATTTAATTTGACTTTGAAATAATTTGCGTTTTTTAATATATGGTTAGAGATAAAAGTACAGTCAGTTTCAGTCAGTCGAGGATCTCCGATCATTTTACCGAAAAATTCATTTTTACAAATTATTTTACTTACTTACTTTAGTACAAAACTCCATGTCAGCGTATGTGTTAAATGGTCTATACAATTCAGATGTCATTATTGCGTTATATTATATTACTAATCTTGTTTATTTTTCAGATGTTTTACAAGTTGCTTAATTATTATTTAAAATGCATTATATTTTACATTTCCCGATTCTTGAATCGAGGAAAAAATAACAAAAAATGTTGCATAAAATATGAAAATAAACCAATTTTATTGAAATAATGTATTTCAAAATTCAAATGAGTCATAATGAAGAATGCCAGATTTTCTGCGAAAGAACAGAAAAATATTGTAAATTATGTTCAGTGGAATAATAATTAATTTTGTAGATGAATATTTTGCTAATACAACCCCCAAATTTAATTAGTTCCCCATTGAATAAAATGTCTTTTATATTTTTACATTTTGATTGGTGCAATATAGCCAGACATGCTCTTGCTCCATTAAACTACACAAACATTAAACTACACTGAATAAGTGAAGAATTAAATTTTATATTACGTGTGGGTGAAATATAGAAACTATCTTTAATCTTTTCTGCACGGAGATGCCATTTGGCATTATCGGAATAATCAGGTTTAAATAATAAGAAAATGTCTTCCTTTCTCCTTATATTCAATTTTCATGTTCCTATGATAGCAACATGCTCTGGATATTTAACATTAGTGAGTAAAAAATTTGAATAAATTAATATAAATGGTGAATAAATTTAAACAAAAAGTATTTCAAAATTAGTAACCTTTGGCGACTAATTAGTTTGTCGGGAATATTGGCTATATTTCAATTTAATTAAAGCATTTTGAAATAATTGTGTTTGAATAAGTGCCTTCAAAGGCATATGAATACAGACGAAGAGATTCTCTTTTAAATGAATTAGATCGAATATTTCTGGCGGATAGTACAATAAAAAGGATTCTACCAAACTAGTAGGCATCAGAGCCGTGTTATTTTAATTGTATACATTTGTTCTATTCTTTGTGTGCATGAACTTTTCTAATGTAAACCAGATCCGTTACATCATGGCGTTATAGAAAAAATAAATGTGCGGCTCATTCTAAATTTCTCGGTTTTGTAAAATATCTTTTATAGTTATACGTCTGTTTGAACTACCCAAATATTAAACAGAATCTTTCTTCTTTAGCCTTGAACAATTAAAGAAATATAGACGATTAAATATTTGATGAAACAATGAGAGTGGTTTGAAATTCAAGGCACTAATATTATCCATTCTTGAAAATTGGGGGGGGGGGGATTTTAATCCTCAAAAATTAAAAAATAATCTTCATGAAATAGGAATAATTAAAAACGGCTTTTTTCTGATTTTAGAACAGTATAAAGTTTATCGTTGTATAAGTTATGTAATGCATAAGTTATCATTGTATAAGTTATAATGCTATAAGTTATATTCATCAAGCATGTCATGATAAATTGAAAGGATGAGATAATCTTATCAATGGGGTGATAAGAAAACCAATATATTAGACATTATAAGAAATTGAAATGTGTATGAAGAAAGAAAAATTTGTATGAAGAAAAGAAACAAATAAGAGATCAGTTGATGTGAATTAGTCATGGTCAGTCCCAGTATTCATGGGACAATCCCAGTATCTGTCTCAATATCTAATTTAATGTTCCCAGTTTATCCTAAAATTCGCTTACGAGGAAGAAATAAATACCGAAAAACAGACATATAAATAATCTAAAAAACTCAGATCTAATTTTTCAGAATTTAATGGTAAACTCCGTAGTGTTGCTGTGCATATAAGATGACAGGATGTCCCTTATTAATAAGCATTTAGTTAAATTTTGTTGCTCAATTTTGTTTAAAAAAGAGTCCAGTGTTTGAACTAAATATTCCAAATATTCAATTTTTTATTTATTAATAAAAAGTTCATACTGTAAAAAATTAATTAGATTTAATTTTCTGAAAATTTTAATACGCAAATTCAGATAGTCACCTTAAGTAATCGATTGAAATGAATCTGACAGATGTATAAATAGCTAAAATGATAACAAATATATCATTCACTTAAAATAAATATATAGATAGATAGATAGATATAACTATTATTATTATTATTAAATGCAGAACATTGTTTGCATTTCGAATATATTTTTTACTATGATGATATCAAATAGTTGGAAACAATGCATTCATCACGTTCTGTCAATATCAAATTCTTCTTTGAGCTAAAACTTTCCCATAGATTAAGAGTGACTAATCAATTTTGTTCTTGACTTTTATCTTAGATTAAAATTAAACAGGAAGAGCTATGAATAAAAGCAAATACTCGAACTCAGAACAACAAAAATGCGTATAAAAATATCGATTTCTACATTTCACGGTGGAGAGGTTTCAAGCATGCTTCCCGAGGATAATGTTTTAAAGAACAAAAGTTGAAACGAAACCGAGTGAAGTGCAAATGAATATAAGAATTAAAAAAAGAATCGAAGAATCGAAGGGAGGAATCCAAATCGACCTTTCTGTAGGTCGTTTACCCGGCGGCATCTGTCGATCCGTGAACTTCTTTCTGCAGCAAGCAGCATCCATAGTTTCTTACTTTGCTTTTTTTCTTCCTTTTTTTGCATCTAATGCATGAAGTATTCGGTTGATACTATCAACAAGATTAATAAAGAAAAAGTTGCGAAAAAAATTTTAAAAAATTATACGCATCTCTTGCTCAGAGAAAATTAACGGAGATTGAAAAATTATCCTAAATTTTAAATGAAATGGAAATTGATCATACTCACATGATTTGCGTTAGGCGCACCATGGCACTATAGTGAGCGACTGATTTAGATATTTTAAGGTACTCTCCCTATGAATAGACTAATTGACATGATGAGTATTAAAGGGTCTCCCTAAGGGCTATCATAACGCATTATGATATCTTATCTCCCACTTCTCTCATATGTTTATAATAAGCTGGTAGATTTAATTTCACATTTCAAGGCATTTTTACTTTAATCAATATGATAATGATTCATTTTAGATAATTTTTTTTGTTTTATTAAAATTGAATTTATTTTATTTGTATTAATTTTCAAAGCTGCGTGGCATTCACATTTGTATACTTTATTGTTGAAGACGTTAGTGCTTCCTTTAGTTTATAGATAGAGTATTAACTAAATTAATGTATTGAAGTATATAAGACCCTGACCAAATATATTCCATAAAGTATTAATGTTTTCTTATCATTTTATGTCATATAATTTATGTTCCTCTTTTTTGTCAATTTATTTATTTGTAAATTAGGAAAAAATTATGTTTTAAATGCGGCAACAATATCCCTGTGGCACCGTCTCAATTTTGCAATCCGAGGCAATTGATTGGTTGGAAATTGGCGATATGTTCAATATGTGAAGAGCTAGATGAATAAAATTTGGCATACATATTTAGCATCAAAATTTTAATTTTGCATTAAATTTTAAAATAAGTCTGTTAAGCGATTCGCCATCTGTTCGCCATCTTTAGAATGCATGTGAATGTTAATCATCTAAATTTAAACATTTTTTAGTTATCACTTTAAAGTTGTTTTTTTTAGTTATCTGCGCAATTTTTATGGATTGTCTAATTTTATTTATTAATGGATCGTCAATCTATATATTCTATTCAAACATAATAACACGGACAGTTAAAATTTGTCATGAGATCCTACTATTAAAATTGCAACTTTGTGTATTCAAATGCTTGAACAAAAGGCCGTTAAAAACTTCTAATCAGTTTTCTTCACCAAGTTACGTCGTGTATGGGACTCTAAAAATAAAAAACCGAAGACAAATTCCTGCAAACTGTGTCCAAAGTCCACAGTTTTATGAAGGGTAAACAGACACTTTTTTTAGACAATTTCAGGAATATTTCTGGGTGGCCGCTTTTACTGGTTTTTATTTTAAAAACTTATATTTTTTAATATTGGAAATAAAGAAAAAATTACTAAAAGTAATAACAAAATACATTATTGATAATTTTTTGTCTTTTTATTATTTATATATGATTTTCTATTAAATTATTCATGCATTAAGTTTTTTTCATAGTTTTCTTTCTATTTATTTACTTTACTTTTTCATTTGTTTCTTAGTGTTTATCTCTTATTCTTCCTACCTGGGAAGGAATTTCAGAAAAACTGATCATTTTAATTCAGAAACCGCCTTTTCCTCATCCGTTGAGAATTCTTCTATCAGCCGTTTTTTAGAACTTTTATCATCATCTTTTTTGCCATGTATTTTCAAAAGTTTCATTTATTTATTCATTTTAAACTTTGCAGAATTATAATTGCTATTCGTTGTAATATCTGTACTTATCTCTGCACAATCTATTGTAACATCAGATAAATATTAGAATAAAATCTTTCTTACTTTTCACAGGTATTTCATAAATTCACATATTGGCAATGCCAATATTATCTATATTTATTCATTTTCTTTCATGCAAAATGCACTAAAAGAAGAGGTCAAATATTTAAGCGAATCTTAAACATTAAACTTTAGTAACTTTCAATAAACAAGCAAAAACTTTTATTAGGTGATTTAATTATGATAATTTTTCTTAAAACTTTATTTGAGGCTCGAATAAAATTAAATCTAAAAATGGTGCAATAAAAATTGTTGTCTGTTATTAAATTTAAATAGTTGTTGGACGATATTATTTCGAGTCTTTAGTCTTCTGTTCTGCCATAAAACTGAAGTAAAAAAACGTTTATCGCACAAATTTGAATATATTCAATATTGTAATGAAAAAAAAAATCTTTATTGTTCAAATTATTACCCATTTCTATGTTGAGTCTCATAGAATTATGATTCACAAAGAAACGTGTTACTTTTCTTCATCTTCAAAATTGTTGCTGCAATGCTTTTTAAAAACCGCATGACTAGATTTTTACGCACTATAATATGAACATATTTATGCTTACATATAGATTTGCCAACAATCCAAAAATTTTAACATTTGATAGGCGTGCTGCAAAAATCATTGAAAACTCTCTAAAGGGCAAAATCTTTGGTCAGCTATCAAATATCAAATATAGCAGCAGAATTTTATGTATAAGTATTAACAGTTCTTTAGCTTCCAAACATATCAATTAGATTTTTAATTAAGAATTCAAAAAGTTTTTAATACCTTTTCTCCATTACTTGGGAGCATATTATTACACAAAATGTCTTTTATTAATTAATTTTAAAGCTTACTATAAAATTAAAAATAATAATAATTAATTTCTTAATGATATCAGAATTATATACGTAGAAATTTTTTCTGATCTTAACATTAAAAAAATATTTTAATCATATTTTATAAGAATATTTCTTAATTGATTTGATAAATTCAACTATAATACGCTTTTTGAGATGATAATAAATGCATGTTTTGTGTGCTTGTTGTCGTTGCTACATAATTAACAATCAATTTTAAAATTAAAATACAAATGGACAAATCAATTCTAAAATACTATCAAGTTGCAACATTTCAGAGTAGAAGTTCAAATGTCCTACAGTTTTTCTTTCTTTAAATAGAAAAATCTAGAAGCTTTTAACTCTTTTTTTTTTTACTTTGTATGTCAATAAAACTTAATTGCTATATAGTGTGTTTATTATTTTCTAAAAATACACACAAATGACTTGTTGTTTTCTGGAAGTCGAGTTTAAAATAGCGAGTACTTTTTTTTTTCTTTTGCTTTAAAAAAAAAGTAATTTACAACTGATGAGTCGGAAGTCAAGTTAATAGGTCTGAAAGTCAAATCCATACCAACATCTTCTCAATTAAAAGAAAAGCATCTAAACGGACTATTGCGCAACATTTTTTTTTTCCTTCGTGTGTAAGCATCAAAGTTTAATAGCTTTCAAGGCATGTACTAGAAATTGCAGGAATTATTTTGATAGCCATTAAAAAAGCTTTTAAAATCTTGACCTAGAAGAATTACGGTGCCCGAATCGTTTCTCCCTCTCGCGCACATGGTTCACGAGTTCACTTCCTCAACCTCAGAGTTATGGGAAAAGTGCCGTTGTGTTAACGGTTCCTATCCATATTTATAAAGAATTGAACAAACGTTGGTTGTGTTTTACAGCTATTAACCCTTCAGACGGCGAGTATGCTTAATGAGTGACAGTGGGTCACCATTTGTTTCATCAAGTTCATCATTAATTGGACGCTCCTACCGTAACTGAAAAACCTTCGTTGATGAAGGCACTTTCCACTAGGGTCAAGGTGACTAAACCATCACCTTGAAAGTTGAGTATTAGGATTATGTGGATGATGGAAGAAACAACTCATCTATTACTGCAAGAATAATGCGAATAAAAGAAGACTATGCGCTCTCTTATCGCATTCGTCCATGCCTGTAGCCATGACATCTGTTTCCATGAATGGATTTGTTCCATTGTAAAATGTTACAGTACAAGAAAGTTTGTTTATATCCTGAATGAATCGTCTGCAAGAATTTTTTTTGTCATTATTGTTATAAGAATTACAAATTTTTAAAAAAAAACGCGAAAATTCTAAAGAAATTTAAAAACACTATTTGTGTAAACTAAATAATTCATTTTATTAACAGTATTTCTATCAATGATAAGCTAAAATGATGATGCGACAAAAGTTCGAATATTAGGAAGAGAGGAAAAAGATTTTTTTTTAAAATGCACCAAATAATGGGCAAATCAAAATCAGGGGGGTTTTTTTAGCATCTATAATACCCTCCTTAATGTTAGCAGAAATTTAAAAGCTACAAAATAAAAAATAATAAAAATGATGCTTACGTGATAATCTTTTTCATACTTAATTATTTTAAAATTATATTTGAAACCCCCAAATGATTCATAAAATGGAAAACCAGAATTCGAAAAGAGCAATAAGATAAACATTTAATGTCTAGGAGCAAGCTGCACACATTATTATTAATCACTTATGAATAATTGGTAGAGAAAGGTCGTTTGTTCTAGACTCAGTTTCACTGACGATTAGTAATAACAAATGCAATTATCCAAGAATCAAACGTTTTATGATTTATGTGACAAGAAATTAATTTTGTGTATTTTAAATAGACTAATATCTGGTTTTGAAGTTACATGTTATTTTGTAACCGATCTTGAACTTTTAAATCGGTGTCAAACATTTTGGCATTAACTGAACAAGCAAACTTCCTTGCCACTCCCACAGCAATACTTTTGACCATTGATAGAATAAGGTATGCTCCACAGGTCTTCCGTGAATTGATTCTTGACTTCATGTCCCTACAATTTCGATAACCACAAACTAACTTTTCTGACCCTCTCGACAACATACGGAAAAGTTAAATGATCTGAAATCCGCAACTAAACTAGGGGGAATAATGGTTGAACCCAAAGGATCATCTCCATGCACTAGATAACCGTTCCTGTAATAGGTACTTCCGGACACCTGCTAGGGTAGCTAACCTCACACCTTAATTATATCCTACAAGTTGACCAGAACCAACAATTATACTTTCTCATCCCCAAATCTGACATGCTCTGGGGAAATTTTCAATTTCGATTAAAAATTTAGGAACTAGGACTCTGGGTATCACAAAATGGCTACTCCAATTGCCGGAAGGCACAAGGAAAAGCTTGAATGTCCAGACCACCGCAATAACGACACAGACGGGAACTGTGGTTGAATCATAAGGGTCATCATAGATCTCAGTACAACGCTTCCTTAAGGAAGTATATCTCGCCATCGATGGGAAGAGTCAGACCCTCACCTTTTTTGTGTACCCCCGAAGGTTTTAGAGAACCAACCACCATGTCGAAACCTACTCATCCTCAATTACGAGATACTCCCAGTGGAAAAATATTCTTAATATAGCTGTAATTCACGAGGCCCATCCTAGAAATATCAATATGGTTCTTCAATAATGATATAAACTATTTGGCAATGACATTGTAACGGTTCAGAAGTCATGTTGTACCAATTATATAATGCAATCAAAACGAAACTGATGAGCAATTATCGTTAAATGGATAAAATTTCTTAAAAACGATAAACAGCAGGATGAAAGCGAGGTAATTTTGAAGGAAACTGGCATGAATAAGGCGGTTTCAAGATAAAGAGTATTTTAAGGCAGTTTCAAGATGGCAGCTATTTCTGAAACATGTAAACATGCTGAGAAAGATATAATGAATTCCATGTGTCTTATCACGCACATCATTTACAATAGAAGGATTACAGCGAACATTGTATAAATTAAGACACAAGTACCGGAATAGGAAACGAATCAAGTGAACCGCTATATAAATTTGCACCATTGTATGTTACTTAATGTTTATCTATCGGTTCACTTAGTTTATTTCCTATTTCCTTCCTTGTTTCTGTAATTTATGCAATGTTCACTTGTCTGTTAATGGTTAAAAAAGATCTTATAATTTCCTAGTTGCCTTTGCATGAAGAATACGATGGCAACTAAGAACTTATAAGATTAGTCATTTTTTTTGAAAACCGTGATTATTAAACTAATTATCAGATTAATTTTATCTTTAAATTTGATTTGAATTTATATTTGCATATCACACATCTTCATATTTACTTACACACCCTTGTAAAATATCATGAAAGCAGTGGAAAAGCCGAAAATGATGAGCATATTTACTTGGCGAAAGTTGTCATTCCCCAACTCTTAAAAAAACAGATTAAAATCGCCAGTTGGGTAAACTATAAGACATTGAGAATTTGATTTTCAAATAGTTCCATTGAAACGATAATTAATTAAATTTTTTTCTTATAAAAATAAAAATGATAGGAATTCGATGTAAGTTCAACAAAAAAAGAAGAAAAACAGAGTTTTTAAATTCGAGTGGTAACGCGTCATCTTAACAACTTTATTGTAATGGAATTATGTAGCCCGAAACTTTTAAAGCTTTATTATTTTTCCCTGTTTTTTTTAAGTGCAAGAATAATCGAGTATCTTGTATATTTGGCAATTATTTATATAATCAAAACTGAAAAGGGATAGGATTCAGCGAACTTTTGCTTTAAAAAATTTTTCAATATTAAAGTATATATTGTGTATTTTAATAAGAGTACGGAAATTATTATTTGATTCAGCCCCAACACTATTAAGGGTACTAAAATTTCAAATGAACCTGAGAATCTCTGAATAAAAATTATTTAAAAACTGAGTTCCAGGCCTCCAAGTTACCATTTGATCTAATTAAAATAAATATACCATAACATGACAAATGCTTACGTTTTTTCCTAAGAGTTAATAAAATAATATTTTAATTTATGCCATACGTTTGGCACAACATAATCAATAATGATTTTGGAGCCACTAAGTTAAATCAAAGCCAAGTCAACGAGCGCTTTTAACATCGGAGAAGTTAATGCAAATAATCATCATTTTATCCCCATGAAATTGTTGAAGATCAGTCATCAGCAAGAGATCATTTAACATAATTTTGACTAATCATAAATTATGGTAAAATGTATGCATTGTTTGTTTCGTTTGAAGAGAAACAAAGTTCCCAGATTGTTCAGAATTCAGATCAAAACTTTGTATTAGACGTTGCAACTCTGCATATTTGACCCTATTGTCTTTCCTTTGTTCTAAAGATTGAAACCTATCTGAAGAGGATTTGAAAGAGCAGACAGGACAGAAATAAATTCGCTTCAACTGTATTGGGCGACTCCAAGAAGCCTTTCTAGAAATGTTAATTGAGAAAGGCTTAGAAGTAAAGAATGAGCATATTTTGAAGAGGCACTCTCATTAAAAAGTAATCAACGAATTGTTTTCTTCGAACAGTTTACGTGCGAAATTAAAATAGTAACAATTAAGGATTCTTTTAAAGGAAATGTTCTGTCTTCGTAATAACAATGTAAAGACAGTGTGTGTGATGTATTGAAGAAAAAACCTTTTGATTTTCAGAGAAAGGTTTTAAAATGGATTCGATATTCAATATTTTATAGAAATGATTATATTTAACTAATAAGTGCTTTCATATTCAAATTTTCCCTGTTTTATAAGAGTTTAACTGCTAAGTGTTTTTATAAGACCCTGAGGTGAAAACTAAAATTGAATCATAATGGCTGTCATCAATCACAACATATCCTCTCCAGAAAAAAACATATATTGGCATCAGAGTGGAGGTAGCTCAAAACCACATCATTACCGTATCCACTAGCGAAATAGAGACACACCACTATACCAGAAACCTCTCATTTTCATGTTTAATATGACACCTGGTTAAATAACTTCAAAGAGGAATGGTTTTACAAGTAAATTTATGGCAATTTTCATCTTTATTACTCCTTTGCGTATTTTTAACCAGTTTTCAAGGTGTCTTTCATTGAGATTTGTAAGTCAATAATAACAATTTAGTGCGAAATTAATTAAAAACGAAAAGTATTTTGTTTCATGTCAAGATTCATCACATTTCAAGTAATTCTTCGAAATTCTGGTTAAATGCCATTGATCTTTGTTCAGTCCCAGCTGCGTAATTTATGGACAGGAAAACAAATAAGTTTGATTTAATTAGTTTCATATACCTATTTGAAAACCCAATGACTACTATTTTTGATATAACCGAAGAATTCTAGCAAGATAACTCATGGTTTCCGAAATTCCAACTACATCAGAGAAAGTCGTTTGCCCCAATAGGTATAATGAGCTTCTGGATCAAATTCTATTAATTTTTTTAAAGCTGTTTAAAGAGAGATTGTTAAATACTACATCTATATTTACGATAAATGGGCATGAAAGGAAAACAGTTGCCTCCACTCTGATGTGGTAACTCCACGGTAAGTTTTTTAATAATAAATCTTTTCAGTTGCAAGAATAATTCCCAACTTAATCAACGAATGATATATAATTTTCGCCATTTTAATACAATGTATTTCTAAACAGAAATTCGAAATATAAAAATGACGTTTTCATTCGAGGTAAGGGGAAAAATGAATGCGACAAAATTTAATGGGAATTTCTGAAATCGTAATGAAATGTTGCAAATCAATATAGATTTTTTTTTACCTTAATGAGTTTGCTAAACCATATTTCAGTATTCGATAGAAATACTTCTTAAGCCTGTCAACTTCACGGTTTTGACTCAAAATGAGTTGTTA
Organism: Argiope trifasciata; assembly: GCA_026543055.1. NCBI lineage: Eukaryota > Metazoa > Arthropoda > Arachnida > Araneae > Araneidae > Argiope > Argiope trifasciata. The sequence continues at coordinate 607,596 of JAPMOQ010004597.1, read as the reverse complement.
TCAAACTAATTTATTTTGATAAGTTAAGAGATAGAAGACAATCAAAATTTTTCAGATTTTGTTATGTTTCGATCCTTTGTAACATGAAGGTATAACATTAATGAAAGTACGAGAAATATCACGAATATAATGAAAGTGGGAAATATGCCTTTTTTTATAACGCTATTATTAATTAACAACTCTTCCCGCCCACGATGACCTGGTGTTAATGTCTCGGCTTCAGAACTGGAGAGTTTCAGTTCGAGACTGATTCCATCGAAGAATCGTCGTGTAAGCGGGTGTGATGCATGCTAAATTCGTCAAGGCCGAACGCCCCCCCCTCTGGTGTGGTTTGGCAGAGTAAAGAGGCTCAGATGTCGTCCTCATCTTCTGACGTTAGCTTAAAAGTACGAGGTCTGTCCCCAAATAAGTCAAGTGTTACTTTAAATCGTTACGTTAACATGATTAAACTAAATTAAACCACGACACTTTTCCGTTTTATACTTCTTGTCTCTCAGAAATCACACTCTTCTGAATAAAGCTGAAAGTCAGTCACTTCAATGTCAAGTTGTATCAGACTTTCATTCTTTATCAAAAGTATGTATTCGCGAGCATCTACAGGCATTTGTCATTTAAGAAGCTTTGATACAGATCGATCTCAAACTCCGACGACTTTCAAAACTTTTCCAAATTAAGCAGTTCAATGAACCAACATTCAGAAGAATAACTGTGAGTTTACTTTCACAGGTAAATAAATAAACATTGTTATTCATAAGATTTATTTTACTTTCGTAAATAAAAAAATAAGATATGCATTTACTTTTTCGTTTTTACTTAATCGCGTACTTTACAAAGTCACTCTGACAGAAAGTGTTTATGTTACGTTAAAATATTTAATGAAAGATTTCATTTATTTAATGCTCCGTCACACGAGTATTTATTGAACAAAATACACTGGAGAATACCCAGAGAAACCAGTTTTCTTTGAAAGAAACTAACTATTAATTGTTAGGTAATGAATAATTTAAAGAACTATTCAATGTTAGTTCCATTATCTCAATTTAATATTTTAGTTTAATACTCCTTACAAATTATAAAAGTTTTGAATAAATTTTTTATCATTTTTTTTCGAGATTATACAAAAATTAGTATTTAATGAAAATATCATTTATGTTATTTAATATCTATCCTAAAAAATAAGTTCATTTCGATAAATCCTCAGTTATTGAAATATTTATGTAAAATAATTCTTTTTCTTGACTTCATATTAGTAACCGAGTCACGCTTTGCTTCATTTATTTCAAAATGTTCTTTATTCAAATAAATAAGATTAACTATATATTTTTACAAAAAAATCTGTGAAACTTTCCAGTTTGCAAATATTTTCGTATGAAATTAAAATCGTTGTGCAAAAGTTTTCCTTTCAGGATCTGGAAATAAAACCGGAACAGCAGCATTTTTTTTTGTTTAGTATATAGATTTGGCTGGCAAGTACGCATCTTTTTAGTTCTTATCTTATTGATGGCCATGACTTGTTGCGTTGACTATCTGGAGTAAGGGTAGAGCCTCTTCCTTGTGATCTGGGTGCATGAGGCTCGAGCCCGAAGTCGAGCATGGTTGTTCTCTATCCTGTATTCTATCTGTGAGGTGTGTGAAAGAATCCTTTCCTCCCCTGCCTATAAAAAGAGGTTGTGCAAGCGAATGTATATCAGATTTCTGCCCTCGGATGTGCAGTGTGTTTGCCCGCAGAAGTTATTGTATAGCTGATTTAAATCGCAGACAGTTCGTCAACGGGCTTGTAAATAGGACAGAAGGAAAAACAAGACATGTCTTAGTGAATTTAGATTAAAATTTTATGCTACGGTTGTCTTATATTAAAAGACATTTACAAAAAAAACAGAACAAAAGCACTTTTTAAATTTTAAATGAAATATAAATTGTTGAAAAATATTAAATATATAACTATAAATTTAATTATAAATTTATATAGATTCTTGTGGATTACAAAAATTGAAATTCATCATATAATCAGTAAAAACAATTGTAAACATTTCGTCATTAAATTGCAAAATGTTCATTACAGTACAAATAAATTTGTCTTTTCACAAGATATTGGTAATAAACATATATCAAAGATTTTCAGACAGATTTTCGTAATACAGAAACAAAATCTTTTGTCTTTACAAATTCAATTATCTAAATAAATAAAAGATATGAAATAACATAATATTATAGTAAAAAGTAAACTTCTCGATACTAACTAAAACTTCAAATTTTTTTAGTGTTAATTAAAGAATCTTAAAAAACATATTACAAATCTAATTTGTGATTTTTGCAGAGTATTCATTTTGAAAATTAAAGCAACGTTGTTGTATTATTGTATTATTCCAAACTAAAAAGTAACACTATAGTCCAGCAAACTATTTTCCCCGAGATAACCTATCCCATTATTTCAAAATTAAAAATATAAAACATTATTTTTAAACTGTAATTAAATCAATTTGTTATAGGTTTTGGGGAAATTAAATACGGAAACAAGTTTTCAAACTTGAAATGAAAACAGTAATGTAACAGTAAAGTTTGGAATGAAGTAAACATAATTTGAATTTAATTTTCGTGTTTGTATAGCAGTGTTTATTTGCATTCAAAAAGATCGTCAAAAATCCTGGAATGCTTTTAATTAAAACGTATTATAATAAAAATGGTGTGAATGTACTAAAATACTTTGTTTCTTAAAAGGTATTTCAAAAACTTGTTTAAACCTGTTTGTTACTTAAAACCATCCCTTTACACTGCTGGTACTAAAATAAATGTAATGCTGTGAAATATTCGTCGCTTAAAGGAAACACTTTCTAATATATTTGTTTTCCATGTTTATTTAAATTATTTGTTTTATACTAGAAATTTTGAAATTTTGTAATTGGATTTTTCATTCGTTTCCTGATAAATAGTTTTGGTTTCAAAGGATTGAGCATCAAACGTCTATTCCATTTGCAACTTGTTCATCATCTTTATTTTATTGATAATAAATTTAATTTCTTTAAAAAAAACTACTGAAAAAATCTTACGCCCATTTTATTAGTTTTTATATCTTAACTTCTTCTTATTTATTCATATTCATAATAAAATATTCCTATGAAATTTATTCCTATTCAATAAAAAAATTCATTTATTTACTGATATTTTAGAATACTAAAGTTTTGTACTATTGTGTATTCATGATGAAAATACTCTAAAGCAATGTGTTTCGAATTTATTTATCAAATAATTGACTAATGCTAATTTATATGAAATGATTTATATAATTTTATATGATTTTAAATATTTATGTGACTATGATTTTTAATTTATATGAAATTTGTCATTTATTGGGGAATTTAAAAAAGAAACCATTCTAAAATTTCATAATTTGAACTATTTAATATATTTCTAATAAAATTAATCTTGAAAATAATGAAAATGGAATATTTTAATTTTAATAATAATTTTTACTAATGTGCTAAAAAATTAGAAATTCTTATTCTCAAGTATATGGATGTTAAATTAAATTAGTTAAAAAATAAGGAGTTAAAATTTATTTAAAATTTAAATCGCAATAATTATTATAAGAAAGAAAATTGCAAAATATTCATTAAAAATCAAAAAATTAAAATAAATGAGTTAAAATTTCCTTTTACTAAAATTATTTCTAAAAATATTTCACGCTTTTATAAATTTTTTTTGTAATTGATTTTATTAATAATAATTTTTTGCTTTGAACTGCTTGAACTGTAATTTAAGTTAACAGTAATCAGTTCAGTTAACAATAATCAGTTAAACAATTTTTCTTAGTTTTAAAAAGGAGGACTGTTATAGAAATGTACTACTTTTTTTTACTCGAAAAAAAATTCTAAATAAAATGTTTCATAAAATCCATCGGTTCTCGATAATTTCTGACAAAAGCAACTTGTCATTGTCCTTTTTCTAAAAAAAAGTTCCTGACTATACAGGGTTTGTCATTTTTCTTCAAGTGATTAATCTTCAAGAGGGCATTCAGAAATAAGAAAAGATTTATAAAACATTTCCATTTTTATTCTGATTATTTTCAGATTATTCTCAAATTATTGTGCAGTACCCATTTCAAAACTACAAAGACTTAAATAAATACTTCGATAGCATATAACTGAAATAAAAGTTTACTGGTTCAGACAAAGAGCAAAAATGTTCGACCTCTTAAATGTAAAATCTTTTTTGAAAATACATTAATATAAATGGCGCAAAAGTTATTAATTAAATAAATAAATTATCAAATACATTGGCTTCTTTGATGTCTGTCTGCAAATCATATTCTTTTCATTTTTGCTTCCTCTACTATCTGAATAGTTTACCCTGTTATGTTTTGGAAATGCTTTTTTCATACTAATCTAACTAAATGCCTGTGAACACATGAGAGGCTTATTGCTTACATGCCATTTGTGAACCGAGAAATAACATCTATGGAAGATAATTTCAGTTTATTAAATACAGCGGAGCGATTTCATCGAAATTTTCTCTTGTATTCTCTAATTATTATTACATTATTTATTATTGAAAAATTATTGAAATTAGTCAAGCAATAATTCAAAGGAAATTTTAATTAGTAAAATCTATAAAAAAACATTATTTAAGTAAACATGGATTCCTCATGCAAGCAAAGGAACCGCACACATACTGAAAAAAAAATCCGGAAATACTCTGTTTCCAGTATCAGGGGCAGCCAGAGTGATCACTTAAGGCAGAGGTGTCCAAACTTTTCGCGGCACGGGCCGGATCGAAATTAGATCCATGTTATACGGGCCACATGTATATACAAATTGAAAAATATCATTATGAGTAAAGTAGCATTAAATACTATTAATTAATACTATTTTATTGTAACTTGAAAATACAAAATACTAAACAAACAAAATATAATTATATAATTATTTTATATAAATTGAAATATTTTCATGCAACTTCTAATGCGAATGATGAAACTGTTTTTGTTTTTTTGTTGTTGTTTAAGAATGTCTTTATAGTTGGGATCAAAATTTGTTACACCAATCATAAGCAATGACTGCAAATGATCATCAAATAAATTTGCTCTATATTTTGATTTGAGATACTTCATTCGAGAAAAAGTTTGTTCGCACCCGCTTTCTGCTTATCGTCAAAATTCACATGCGTATAAAATTTCTTTTATGTTTGAATTACCGAAATATAATTTTTTATTTAGTCTTATAACTTAACAGTGCGATAGACATTTGTGTTTGGTCAAGTACAACAACTCCGTTTTGTTGGCCACGTAGTTTTTCGACATACCTTTATGAAAATGAAAAGGTTTGGGCGAAAACATCATTATGTTTCAAAACCCTCCGCGGGCCGGATAAAATCACTTGGCGGGCCGGGTTTGGCCCCCAGGCCGTAGTTTGGACACCTCTGACTTAAGGCATAGATCAATCATCCTAACCTCGGATGCATTACAGTTTTGATGCTACAACATGTGTATATTATCATTCGCATTTCAATTGTGAATAATTACGAAAGAGCCTTTTAACGTCCGATTTTGGCGATTAATCATAGGGGGTGGTTAATAAGCAAGAACCAGAATACTTAAAGTGAATTTTGAAGACATTTTTCTAAGCCAATTGAAATTAAAGTTTTATTCAGAGCTACATTTATAATATTTATTGCAATTATACAATATTAACATTCTTTATTGACACTTTTAGGATCTTTATATTCTCTATTGATTTTAAATATACTCTAGTTTTAAAAGTAATGCATCCTTATTATGCGAATATTATTCAAAATCTCGAAGTTGAAATTTTGTACTAACGTAATTCTTTGCATATAATAGATTCTTGATAATCCAGTAGGTATAGAACGAAAGCGCGTGCAGAATGTCAGATTAATGGAAGCGCCAGATTTCTACAATTAATTTTAAAAACACATTTTAGTATTTTATTTTTTGTTAGAGAATAGTGTTTTTATTCATTGCTGAAAATATTACAAAATATGGCAAATTATATAGAAAATTATACTATTCACAGGATTTGTAGGCAGAATAACTATGAATTATGCTTTACTATTTCGGCACTGTCCATTAGAATTTTTTTTTTATCTAAAGAGGAAGATCATATCACCAATATTTAATCCCAGGCGATTTGAATGTGTGCATTTTTTGTTGCATGAATATCTAATGATAATTCAATTCCAGCTTCAATGATGCCTTTTTTTCTAAGTGTTTTATAGCATATCAGTAGATACTAGATTATTTGAATGAGTTATACGCTTCGTCAACACATACAAAATTTTAACTCTTTGCTTATATATACAAAATATCAAATTTGTTGTATATAAGCAAAAATTTGAAACAAAAAAAAACCTAATAGAATCATATGTGCAAGCACTTGACAATTGAACCCTCTGTATAATAAATACAGTAAAATAGAATCCATATTCGAATTATTTCAGCACATTAAATAATGGCATGCAGCTAGTCAGTTTCCTTTTAACGCCCAGTTCTCATTCATCTATAAATGCAAGACTATTAGAAGAGATGGATTGTTCAAAGCCGAATTACAGGCAATCTACTGCATTTTGTAGACACAGAAATAAATTGTATTTTTAAAACTGACATTGAAAAATATAGAGAAATAACTATATACACAACTAACTTTTATACATAGATTCGTCCATCATACCGTTGTCTTTAGTTGTTGTTTTGTGTTGTGACTCAGCCCACTAATAGTGATCTGTCAGTGATTTAAGCCGAGCCTTGTTTTTTCAGTAGTGCGAACTAGTTCAAGAGGACCATTAGCTATTTCATGCGTCACATTCACTTGCAGAACCCCTTTTCCCCGGGAGGCACATTCATAAACCTCACAGATAGAACACACAAGTAACCATGTGAACAACAACCATGCTCGAAACCAGGATACCCAGATCAGGGACAAGAAACACTACCAGAACACTGGCTCGTGTTTATTAATTACGGTAATCACACATATATGGTCAAATAAAAAGAAAGGCAATATGTTCAGCGAGATATATTATGCATAGCTACCTGTTATATGCAGCGAGATTTTGCTGCTCATGTAGAATTTGATTTCAACTTACAAATAGTTAAAGAAAATTTCCGCGCTGGAAAAAAATTTACGTTCAAAAATCCTTAGAACTGAGAAAGAAACTATTAAAAATTTTGAACAGAAAATTAGAATATTTTATACTAAAAGTCTGAAAAACGATCGCTTACACGCAAAAGCTATAAACTGGATGCAACTTTCACATCGATTAGATAACAAAAAAGCTTAACTTTCGCATGAGTTTATTTTTAAAAGACCACACCTAGGGTAATTTCATAGCAGAGCAATTATACGCAGGGAAGTATAAAACTCTATTTGCATGCAAAATGAGGTAAATTCAAAATTTTAATGATCTAATTTTTTCAAAGAGCGCAGAAACCAAGCGAAGAAGGCCTTTATTTAAGTATGCAATTATAAGTATCCCAGTATTCTGTATGGAGATGCCTCATTATCTTTTATTACCGTTGTAGTAGTTAGTTCCGCTCTGGAGGTAGGATGTGTTTCCTGGCTTGTACTCGGAGATGTAGGAGGATTTTTCGCATATCTTTCATGGTTAGCTAACTGCACAGACCCTCTTGATTATCTACGTGAATGAAAACTGCAGCAAATTGATATGTGGTCTCCTTCCTGAATTTGTGTGCCGTAATTTGGAATCATAAAATGAACTATAAAAGAGGATTGGTTATAAAATTTATAAAAAGAGATTTCGAAGATATTTTTAGTTAGGTATTTAAATATCTAAGGTCAACTTGAAATTCGTGATCGGTATTGAAAAATTACTCATATAAGAATAATTATATATGCTTTCATCTTGCATAAGTATTCATATTTCCCATATTTTATTTATAGTAGATCCTTTAACCTTCTTTTTTTAATATAATTGCTTTCTTTCTGACTTTTCAATTCATTATATGATGTAACGTTCTCATTTTTATTTTATTATGAGGTAACCCAATCATCCGCTTTTTATTCATACCATTATGCTTACTACCATTCATTTAGTATTCATTTACTTAGGGCATTGTCAGATTTTTTTTCATTATCATTGTTGTCAATATAATAATTTTTTAACTTTTTCTATTATGATGAGATATTTTCTATATGATCGAGAATTCCTATATTCAAGACTTTGTCAAAATTTCCTTTCTATCATACTGCCAATGAGATATGTTTTTCTTTTTAATCAGATATCCTCTCATTTATACTATTCCTGATAGGAATAACATGAGCTCCAAAATTGCAGATATGAAGTAAGTTAAATAGTTAAGTTGGCTATAGAAGGAATATAGTTCGTTGGCTATAGAAGGAATAAGCTTTTTAATTACATTTACTTTTTTTAAAGATGGCTTATACTTCCACTATAGCGGAATTCTAAGCTATTTTGCATTCTCAAATCCCGAAATATTCGATTTTCAAAATGTGAAATTGTAAATTTGCCCGAATTTTACTTTAGAATACACTTGTCTTTCAGAGATTAGTTAGATTAATGTTATTGGGACAGAATGTAGAATATTTATGTACATTGATAAATTTGAGAAAAAATCAGAAGTTTCCAAGATTGTAACACGTAAGTAAAAATATTTATATGCCTTCATTATAGGCTTAAGATCTGAATTGGGGCTATAAGATGGGAGAAACGACGAAGAGAGATGCTACAATTCACAGAGGTAAAATCTTGAAAAAAATGCACAATTCACTTCAAAATTAATCCCGAACTTATAATTGATATAAAGCCAGTGCCCTAGGTATTACTTTAAAGAGGAGATTGAAATTCGAAAAATATATACATCGGAATAATGAAACTTTTCAAATATATTAAAAGGGTCATCATTTCACGTTATTTTTAAACACGTGTAATTGTATGTATGTGTAAACATTATAATATTGAGCATAATATAATGTGTCATTTGAGAAATCTCACCATTCATATTTTGAATATAATGGCTCTATAAAAATTATTCCACCCATTTTAATAACTTCAATAATTCTGCTGGTATTTTTCCATTATATCGGAACAGGCGATAAAGTACATAACAATGATGCAACCAATACCAAACGAAATATTTAAATAAATATATTAAATATATTTATTATAATTATTAAATATTTCGTTAGAGAATAGTCATAAAGCTTTTACCCCCACATTTTTAAAACAAGTGGTGGACATATTATCACTACAATAGAAAAGTACCGATCTTCTTACCTGAAAATAAATCGCATTTGAAAAGTTTGACAACAACCTTTAAAAACTGAATGTATGACTTCTGGATAATACTTTAAATGCGTATTTTTTCAACTAAAAAAACATATAGAGTTTTGTATAAAAACATTTCCGAGAAATTATTTTACATTATTTTATTACAAAGAAGACTGCAGCAGAAACACGGTGATTGTTGTTGGACATTTAAATTGAACACGCATTATCAAATACAACTTGCGAACAGTAGTTTCAGCAAATTAAAAATGATACAAATGACAAAGAGCAGTGTAAACCAACAAAAAAAATCAAAGAATATTTAGAAGCTTTACTTGATGAAACTATCAATGATGAACTATTCCAGAAGCATTTCATCAATTTCAATAAAACATTGATGGAGAAATGTTTAAATTTAGCTAGAGACGTTATGAGATGATTTTTCCAGCACGACAATATTCATCCACATGTTGCCAGATCAGTGATAGAAATTTTAGAATCACTTCGCTGAAATGTAACACTCCGTCCTTTGTATTCACCAGATGTTGCTCATTCAGACCGCTATTTATTTCGCTCTAGGCAATGTGCCTTTTCTAGAGTGAGGTTCAAATCGTTTGCAGATATCAATAAATGACTCGATTACTGTGTCGCATATAAATAATAAGATTTTTTCTTCCCCTTTTTCCCTTCAAAATTCGAATGTTACTCGAAAGATGGATAAATGTTAAAATTCCTGAAGGGGAAGTGTTTTTAATTAATCTGTCTTTAATTTTTACAACACACGCAGATATAATGTCTTTATACAAAATATTATGTATTCTATTGAAATACAATTCCAAGTAATTTCAGACATAAATCTGTCTAATTTTTTTTAATACTTAGTTGTTCGTTTGCGTATTTACTCTCCAAATTTTGATGCGTTTTCTTCGTTATTATTTATTATTCATTCGCTAATTTTTACATATAAAGATTTGAAAATAATGTTTTGCTCATTATTGATTCTCAAGCAGAATACTGTTCCACGTTTTGAGACTCTCTCTGTATAATATTGGCTGATATACTAAGCTTACTCAGAATAAAAATATTTGTATGTTAATAACATCTTAAATTTAATGTAACAATATTTTGTTATAGCGTTTTCCGTTTATTTCAGTTCACATTTTCCTTTATCATTTGATTTCTCAACAGTAATTTCTTACTTTTATCTCTTTGAAATATATGATACGACTCTAGCAACCCTTGGGGTTTTATTTTTTCCTTGAGTGCATTCGTTTAGTCAACAGACGTTTTTTCATATTACAGTTGTTATTAAAATAAAGATTTTCTTGTTTGGGGCATTTGTATATTTGATTGGAAAGTACCACAAAATTTTTCTTTATTTTCCTCTCTTTGTAGTCCAGTAGTAATGAGACCTGATAACTGTGAATAATTTTACCAAATTCATTAGAAATACATAACAATTTTTTGAAAAATTAAGAGAAACATCTCATGGAAAGAGTTATTAAACTACTCTCAATGTATAAGCGCAAATAAAAACATTTGCTTCCAAAAAATGAAGCAGAAGATAACTTTTTTAAAAAATTGCCTCACTTTAAAGTACGAAGAAGGTAATATTTTACCTATTATTAAAGAATTTTTATTATAAAAATAGTAACACAAAGGGATGAAGAATTTGATAGAACAACAGCAATAATTTGACTTTAATTACAACATTAGAAAGTAGTATTACAAATTATGTTTGAATTTTAAGAAGAAAATATTGGATAGCCTTTAAATTAGTATTATTAAAATGATATTCGTTTGCTCTAAAGATAGTGTACGAATAATTTAAGTGAAATAGGCACTTTAATATTAATAGGTGGTAAACTCATCAAAATCAGCGAGGTTTATTTTTATTATTTAATTGGATAAGAATTATATTATTCAAACTAGCACAATTGTTTCAGGAGTGGGCCCCTAGAGTGGTATCTGTAAATTTCATATTGATACTGTTCAAAAAAGTTGAATGAGTTCTTGAGGTAAACAGACAAATGTATTTTCTGTTTAAATTATCGAAAGGAAACTATTAACCCTCGCATCATAAACAGAAAGAGAATAATGACATTTCAATTCTGAATTTTTTTTTGTGTCAGGTGTAAATATTCCTTATATCAATAGAAAACTTCCTTTTTTATTTTAAAAATAATTGTGTAGGTTTTTTTTAAGATTTTTTTTATCCATAAACCTTTTTACCATTTCAGAAAATTTATTTAACATCAGCGAAATATTTCCCAAATTCTATCAAATAAAAAACTGACTTTAGAAGCTCAAACTATCCTGTATCACAATGAAAAACGGATTGTCCAAATAGAATTATAATTTATCCTAGTTTATCACCTATTTGGACTAATATTTTTGATTTTGAACTCTAATTGTTATTCTACTACAAAGGACATAGGATTTTTTGATGCCATATTTTATTGCACTTCAAAGAAGGAAAATAAAAGGACTTTCTGTGGATTATACCACCTGGTAAGCAATTCTGTATTTCTCTTAGTACTTCAAGTGTTAATGGTTTTTTAACAATAGCAAACTTTAAAATTCCCTTTCAAAGTAAGCATAGATAATAATGCAAGCACTTTTAAAGTGGTGAAAATCTTGCGAATATAAGAAAAAATGCAAAAAGAACTCCATCTAGCCTTTTATTCTTGATCACAGACTTACCTTAGACTGAGACAACGTATATAATTATTTTTCCTGTTTAATTTTAAGAAATAAGATTTGCTCTTTTTTTATAAATGTATATTAGAGTAGTTTTCCATTATATGGGTGCAAAATGTCGCCAATGTGAGCCAAATACGAGACAAGTTGCCAAGCGAAGCGAATGACAAAACAAATGCCGCCAATGTGAACAAAACGTGAAAAAAGTAGTCAAGTGAAAACGCGAGCTTAAATGTGAAAATTGATTTAATTTTGAATTTGTTGGCAACTTTTTGGCGATTTTTCTCGTTTTCCGACTAATGATTATATTTCGAATTTTTTGGCAATTTTTTCGTTGCGACCGTATAACGGAGAAATACCTATATTAGATATGATTGCATGAAAGATATCAATAACTTTCTTGATGATTTTGTTATTTAAATGCTTAAAAGGTTCTTTACACATTTTACAAAAAAAAATTCGAAACAGTAGGATAGCAGCGTAAAAAAAACAATTAACTTAAAAAAAACAATAAAATTCAATTCTAAACATATTCAACGTATAAAAATTTTAATTTTCACTATAGGAACATAATATACAAAGTTTTTTCTTCTTCTCTGAATTTTTATTACTTTTTTTTTAATTTTACGGGATTAGTTTGGTATGCGATTCTACTTTAAATTTGTGGACGAAAAAGAAAATTATGAAAGGCAATTATTGAATAGTTGCATTCAGTCAGCAGTTATTAAGTTTGCAATTTTCACTTTAGGAACATCATTCACATATTTTTCAATTCTTCATCGAACTTTGTTAGTTTTATTTATTTATTTTTATTTTTCATTCCTCGTGTGAAGACGAGTTCGGTATGCGGTTCTTTTATGTGCAATCAGTCAAGTGTTAACCGCTCAGTTCATCCATGGGCTTTTATTACCACTAAAAATGAGAAAAAAAAATCGAAGGTTAACGTTCCTTCACTTACCTTAAAATATTTCATCTTCGAATATTTTCTCCTTACTGAAAAAATGACAACCGGAAGAATTGAGATAATTCTTTTTTTTTTTTAGCTGGAGATTCGAAATAATAGACTCTCAGTATACTAATATGTTAGTTATTGATCAGTAAAATAAAATAAGAACCTTTCATTTTTTTAATTTCGTATTTAAATAGGAAATTTATTTCCAAGCAGACAGCAATCATAATTTACAACTCAAACCGCAAATTTTTGATATTTTTCTGAATAATTTAATTGTTGCCATTAATGTTTTCTATTTTTTATAAATATACTTGTTTTTCGAAAATCCTCATCAGAGGGAAATTTGTAGATCATAAATAAAGGCATAAATTTATATAAAAGAAATTATTAATGACAAAATGTTTTTGGGGAAAAAAATATTTCAGAAAGCATTCTGAAAAATTCATCAACATTTCCTTTTATGTTAAATTTAATTATAACAAAGTTAAGAGCGAAAATTCCGTAATACAATTTCTTTTGTCTCGACTTTTAAATAAACAAAATTATCAAAAGGAGGCCTGTTCCGAATGAATCAGTAAATATTGATTTACTAAAGATACTATGGTTAAATCACATATTCTTTTTTTCCGAAAATTAATGTAACGCAAAAATATATTGCATTATCCAGTAAATTAGAACAAAAATTTTATCGTTTTATCATCTATTTCACCCAAATTCTGATTTAGCGATGTAATTAAAAGAAATTTGTGCATTAGTTACAATTTTAAACATTAGATTTTAAAAGTGACTTACATTACTACAGCTTTATCCTATTCATGTATGTTTCTGCATTTTCAATTTCTAATTTTATTCGACTAATTTTTTGTCGCTGGTATATCTGAACCTTGTATAAAATAATTTTAAAAAATAGATGCTTAATGTAATCTTTTAATTATAGTATTTTGTCTGTTTCTTTGTTTAACAAAAGTAATAATTTAATTAATTTTTATTGTAAATAGCTTGGAATTTACATGCCACCCAAAATTTAGTTCTAAGTTACATTCTTGAAAATATATTGGATTAGAGTTTTTTGTTCATCTTTTCTCCTCTTCAAGTAGTCAAAGTAAATTTACCTAATGATGATGATGTCGGGTCAGTGTTTCCACAGAAAGGGGGTGCAGTAGCTTCTGAGGGTAAAGACCCCTGAGCACCCAGAGGGCAGAAGTCTGACTTTTAGCTCAAATGAAGATGACACACTCATTCGCTTGCACAACCCCTTTTTACAGGGAGGGGGGCACATTCACACGCCTCACAGACAGAACGCAGAGTAACAACGATGCCCGAACCGGGACTCGAACCCGGGACGCCCAGATCATAGGGAAGACACGCTTCCCCTGTGCCAGGACGCCGCAATCTACCTAATAGTAGGTAGATATAAATATAAATATCAATGAATATAAATTAAATATTTCATTTTCTAATCTTTTTTTTCGGTTCTCTTTCGTATTCACTTAGAAAATATACATTTGATAGGTTATTTAATAATTTATCTAATATCCAAAAATCCAAAAATTATCTAATAATTTATTTTTCTTTCGATTTGAAAAAAAAAAATGAACGTAAATCTGGAAACTGAATTGTGCTTTTTTTAAATACAAGTAAGTCCTGGCAAATGATTTTGTGGGATTTCTATCTACAAGCCGTGATACATAAATGCATCTTATGTCCCACTAAAATCTAAACATTAAAGAAGACTAAATTCCAGAAGTTGCAAAGGAAACATATTATACTGTAATTTGTTTGTTTAAGGTAGGTGACTAAGTTATAAAGACGATTTCTTTTTGCGAAATTAGGAGTGTTTGTATTTTTTTTTTTATTTAATATTCTTAATGTTTGAACAGATTTCTAAATAAAATCGTTAGAATTTTGCTCCTTAATCTTTTTTTTTTTTTTTTTTTTTGCTAATTTCTTTTGGAATCTTATTTTGCATCTTTATATGCCTCAAATTCTAATTTGCGACAGAATTTTCGTACGAAAAACTCAAAAATTAAAATCTAATGCACATTTTTCATAATTCTTCAATATGCTCTGTAGTTTCTGAACTGAGCATAAGTTATTTATTCATTTAGAAATATTTCCTAGCTGTTTTCGTGCTTCACCATATGAAAAAAATAGGAAATTGGAATAGGTTTTTTTTATCATTTTAACCCCTATATTTAAAGAATGGTTTGAAATATCCCTTACTTTTCGTTCATAAACACAATATATTTCTATAGCTATTCGAAAAATGTCAAGCAAGTTATTGGATAAATCTCTAAAATAGAAAATTTTTGCTTTATACCAGTATTAGCCAAAAAGTGGCTTTATTTATTTATTTCAATTTACAACTTAATTGGCATATTTTTGTTTTATAGATGTTTTTTTAATCTTTTTTATGCAAATATTCAAAAACATAACTATTTTCAAAAGTTTTCGAAAAAATTCAGCTCTAAAAAATTTTGAAAAAATTTTTGATCCCTGCTCTAGGTCAGGATATTACACTGGACAAATATTTGAAGAAAACCTTTCAACCTCCACATTTTTGAAGGGAGCATTGCTGTATAAATTCATGTTGCTCGAAAATTATAATTAATTAGTGTTTGTTAATAATTAACTGGAATAATTTTAAATGAATGTCTGTTAACAAAACAAAATTACCTCTAAATTGTCTTCCACCATATACTTTAAACACTCGCCAAGCCACTGCACATTACTGAATGGTAATCAGATTTCAGAACACCACAGCAACAATTAATTAAATAAGAAATACACGGAAAGCTGGCACCAGACTTTTCCGCCCTCTTATCAGGAGAGCCGCACGCTGATTTCCCAGTTCTGCTTTGTTGCTGATGCAAAAATCCCAAACAGACAAACCGTTTTCAGAATCTTGTAAACCTCTCCAACAACCACCGTGCATCGAGCAATGCCTCATTTATGACATTCCCGCTGTAGGTTGCAATTAAACGCCGTATTATCCTTACTTTTCCTTAGGTAATTTGTAAAACAGTTCTACAAGAAAAAGGAAACATTTTATTGCTATAAAATGTATTCTGTTTCATTCCTACAAATGAGCAGGAATCTCTGAGCCGTGGTTTATGGACACAGAGAGTAAAACAACTCCTTTCCCTGGGAAAATTAATGTTTTGGATCATAGGGCAGATGGGATCGTGTTACAATGAAAATGTTAATTTATGTGCGGCTTAATCCTCCCTGAATTTTAGTACGGGAAATGCCTGTTGAGAAAATCGGACAATGCTTCGAGGTTTAATAAACTATTTTCATGAAGAATTAAATATGAAGTTTCGGATGACAAACACATTACAAAAAAGAAACA